>CM034354.1:41930460-42009741 GCA_019925275.1 Mytilus edulis
TTCTAAGGACTGCCCAGACATTCTTTTGATTTTGTTTTCTTGCGAATATTCATCACACGTCTCAATGACTGTACCAATACCATTCCCCGTTGATTTAAAGGTCCAATTGTCGTACTACTTGAGATATATCTTTACTTCCACTTAAACCCTAGAGACGATGAAATAAACAAGTTTTATTCGGCATTTTGTGTGTAATATAGCTCTTCTGCAATTTGAATTAATATGTTATTTGACCTAGTGCTGCCCTAGATTCTTTATTGAATATATATCATCTTTAATCACTTTCATTGTCAGAATCTACATAATTTGTTTGGTGGGTATTAGAGTGGCCACTTTAAGCGAAACTATATTTCGAATCATTATTCAATATCAATATGAACTATTAAAAATCACGCTGAATCAAAAATACTAGTACCCAAAATGTTTATAAACATTCACGAAACAATTGCTTTTCATTGCGTGGTGGCAAAAGCAACCTTCTTCCTATGTTGTAAAACTAGAGGCACCATATGTTTTGTTAACTGCATTTTACCCCTATTTTTAAATTTTAAACATGTCGGCCATGTGTGTTGATAGTCAGGGTCATCATACACATTCTTAAACTAAATACCCTATTGATGATAGTGGTCAAGTTTGGCTGCATTTAGACTTTAGAAAAGAAAATGGACAAATGATACACCGAAATATAGACCAGCAAAATACAAAGATTTTGTTATGACTTGAATGTACTGTAGTTTGTGAATTCAGGAAATAGACATTCGATTTTGATAGTGTATTTGGTTAATTAATGTTAAAAGTAATATCTGTTATATTCTTATAATTGATTAAGCTTGGAATATTACAGCAAATTTAATTACACTCACTTGACGGTTTAAGATAAGACATTGTTTAATTTTATTAAAGAGAAAGAATGTCACTATGACTCAGAGCTGATATAATATTTCTATGGGTTCCGAGTCATGTTGTCAATACCCCAAGGGTGACTGGGGTATAGAAATATGGTCACTTGGTCTTCTCCCGACCGGCAGTAAAACGCTTGCCGAAGTGGGGCGTCCGTTTGGCTGTGCGGGATGTATCAAGTTCGCAGTCACGTCCGTCAGAAGGGGACGTTAAATCCGATGCCTCGTGTACAGAGAGTGCCACGCTCTTTGCACGTTAAGAACCCTTGCAACAACTCTTTGAGGGGTCCGTAGGTGGCCTGTTGCAAGGCAAAATTTCTGTCCCTATCCAATCCCCAAGGGTGACTGGGGTATAGAAATATGGTCACTTGGTCTTCTCCCGACCGGCAGTAAAACGCTTGCCGAAGTGGGGCGTCCGTTTGGCTGTGCGGGATGTATCAAGTTCGCAGTCACGTCCGGTCAGAACGGGGACGTTAAATCCGATGCCTCGTGTAAAGAGAGTGCCACGCTCTTTGCACGTTAAGAACCCTTGCAACAACTCTTTTGAGGGGTCCGTAGGTGGCCTGTTGCAAGGCAAAATTTCTGTCCCTATCCAATATACCCTCCTTTTCCCGTGGCAGTCCAATTTCTCCGACCATCATCCCAGATGGCCTCTATTGTATCAACCTACCTATTGTATTTATTGTGAACTTGTTCTCGTCCTGAATATGCATGAAATATTTGCCACTGGACGTTAAGCAACCAACAATCAATCAATCTGTCCCATCCAATATACCCTCATTTTCCAGTGGCAGTCCAAATTTCCCCGACCATCATCCTAGATGGCCTCTATTACAACAACCTACCTATTGTATTTATTGTTAACTTGTTCTCGTCCTGAATATGCATGAAATATTTGCCACTGGACGTTAAGCAACCACCAATCAATCAATCAATCCGAGTCATGTTGGAATCCTTGGAAACACATATGTAGACCTTGAGGCAAAGCATGCCCTGGGTGACCCTTTTTCTCATTGTGATATACCATATACTGATTTTAAATCTAATATTAGAGAATATGTGTTTAATATTTAAAAAAATGAATGGAGTAAAAAAGATGATAATAAATTACATGAAATTAAACCTAATATAGGTAAACCTTTTAATAATTTTATGTGCAGAAAAGATCAGTGTATTTATATTACTAGATGTCGTATTGGTTATACTAGAATAACACACGAGTATCTTTTAAAAAATGAAGATGAACCACAATGTGTACCTTGCAACTGCAAGTATACTATTAAACATGTTTTAATTAATTGTATTGACTTTGCTGATATTCGTAAGAAGCATTTCAATGTCAATAATATGTATGATTTATTTAATAATGTTCCATTTACAAATATTGTTGCATTTTTAAAAGAAATTGGAATTTATTATAGAATATAAAAATGTTATTATTTTTAAGTCGTTTTTAATTTTTATAACGTTATTTTACTCATATTGATTTTTATTTGTAAATAATCAATTTGCTTTAGTCTAGAATTTTAGTATATTGAAGGACTTTTTGTCTTATTTTAAAAATATGCTTTAAATTGTAAAAATATTCGAATTAGCTCTCGCCGCGATATAGCCTTTTTGTGCTAATGCGGCGTAAAGCAACCAACAAACAATCAATGTGTTACATTAAAAAGGAGAAATTTATGTTGTGATTTGTTTGCATATCACGATAAATAAAAAAAAAAGTTCTGGACAATTTCATTTATTTTTTTGGGATACGATTGCGTTCAAGTAATCTGTAGACTTATACCAGTGGCCCTCACGTCAACCGTTTTATTCTAAACATTAAGGACCGTCTCAGATTCCTATGATTGTCTTGGTTTAAAAGGTAAAAACAAACAAAGGGATTGAACTTGAACAACTTTCCTATAATGTTCTTTTCATAATCTTCCATGTTTTATATTTCCCTTGACTATATGCGTGTTTTTAACAACACGGAAAATCAGTATCAAGCAGTATTTATATTCAGTGTTTTTATAAATTTAGAAACACGTCAGAGGAAATTCCCCAGTTGTGATAAAAATGCGAGAGTTCTCTGAATTCCGATAAATCTAATTCTGTCATAAAAGAACTGAAGTGGAGTTTTACTTATATGTCATCGTTATAAAACTGATATTTGATATTGTACTTCCATAAAAAAAAAAAGAGAGAACCATTTAGGTTTAATATACGTTCTTACTACAGGGTTTGTTTAGGTAATTATGCGCATGTGTATAGTTTTCCTGACTTCAAGGGGTACTAGGTTAAATGGTTGCTCTGGATTCCCCACTCGATTGATTAATTTATAACTCATAGGATCCTTTCTATGTCTGTCTGCTATTGAGGGTTATTGTTGTTGCATAATTTTAAATCATCTGCATCATTTAAATTAAAATAAGTTAGTCCACATCTTTAAGATTTATTTTCAACACCCATTTAGGCGAAATGGAGTCTTCCATATTATTGTTTCGAGTTGTCTCCCTTCCGAAAGTCACTTCCGTGAATTCTCAACCAAAACATTAAGTTGAGAAAAATTAACTCGTTCTGTCGATAAACTTCGTATTATATTAAAAACAATCGCAATTTAAACCGAGGAATGTGTACGGAAAGGAGTCATGATCACTGACCCAAAGGAAATTAAATATTTAAAGAGTTAAGAATGGGGTTCATCCTTGAATTAACGTAGGAAAATAGGTGATAATATACGAAGTGAAATACTTCTCTCACTCTTGAGTCTCAGTGACTGCTGTGGAAAGTAAACTTGGAATTGATAGTACAAAAATAAAACACAATAGGCCTAAGTACAGTGTTCATACACTTTTAACCGGGATTGGCTATTTTGTTACTATTCAGATTATGTAAATTACATTCACATGTGCAGTTGAATTAGTTTTGAAAATAATATTATCTAGCTACATGTATACACGTGTCAATGAAAACAATGCCAATCGTATCCCCAGAGCAATCTGCTCTTCGATTGAAAATATGAACTCAAGTTTTTAAATAATTCTATCTGAAGAGAACTTAAGGAACGGTATGGTATATGCATTTCAACAACTTAACACTGGTGCTCAAATAATACTGTTTCTTTTTGACTTTTGTTAGAGAAATGTTTTAATTTCAGATTGGTTCATCCACTATTTTATTCAATATGTACACTTGTTACACTTGAATGAAGTCTTGATTCGTGATTTATTTGCAGGAATTGATAAATATTTTGTATTGTCCTTGCTTTAGTGATTATCCGGAATCATATCTTGCACCGCTTCACTTGAATTATCAACAGCAATCAGATTTCATTGTTGATATCAAGAAACCTGCCATTTCTAGGTCCTCAACTTCCGCATTTTGTTCATTATTTACCCTATTTATGGGCACATCTAGGCTAATTTTTGCACCACGGTCAACTTGTCGGCATTTCGGTTTATGTGTGCTCTTCTACATTTTTTTATGTGCACAAAAGCAAGCGATACTGCAACTGACAGTGAGTAAAATGCCAGCTCTAAACGATACAAAAAGAAAATGTAAGGGATGATGGTCAGGGAAATTTCGACTGCCACTGGAAAATGAGGGTATATTGGATAGGGACAGAAATTTTACCTTACAACAGGCCACCTACGGGCCCTCAAAGAGTTTTTGTAAGGGTTCTTAACGTGCAAAGAGCGTGGCATTCTCTTTACACGAGATTAAACGTCCCCATTCTCACCGGACGTGACTACGAACTTAATACATCCCGCACAGCCAAACGGACGCCCCACTTCGGCAAGCGTTTTACTGCCGATCGGGAGAAGACCAAGTGACTATATTTCTATTCCCCAGTCACCCTTCGGGGAGGCAGGTATTTGAAAGTCGGGTCATAATGCTCTTTAAACAAGGTTCTGTGTAAGCCTTCCAACTTTTAAGCTGACCGTATGAATCATTAGTCATTCAAGGCTTAACATTCCGCACCACTAACGTTAAAATTATTTTTCGTGTATATGATGTGGCAATCCAAATTTCCCCGACCATCATCCTCTATTTTAACAACCTACCTATTGTGTTTATTGTTAACTTGTTCTCGTCCTGAATATGCATGAAATATTTGCCACTGGACGTTAAGGAACCAACAATCAATCAATCGTTTACATGATTAAATTAATTTAGCCAATTAAACCTCTCACTCTATGACAGACGTTTAAAATGCCACTCACTTTATTGACAACACTGTTTGAACAAATCACAAAAAATAGGTAAACATGTTAAAACATTGTGTTGCATTAAAAAGGAGAAATTTATGTTGTGATTTGTTTGCATATCACGATAAAAAAAGGTTCTAGACAATTTCATTTATTTTTTTGAAAATATGAACTCCAAGTTTTTAAATAATTCTATCTGAAGAGAATTTAAGGAACGGTATGGTATATGCATTTCAACAAATTAACACTGGTGCTCAAATAATACCGTTTCTTCTTAACTTTTGTTAGAGAAATGTTTTACTTTCAGATTGGTTCATCCACTATTTTATTCAATATGTACACTTGTTACACTTGAATGAATTCTTTATTCGTGATTTATTTGCAGGAATTGATAAATATTTTGTATTGTCCTTGCTTTAGTGATTCTTCGGAATCATATCTTGCACCGCATCACTTGAATTATCAACAGCAATCAGATTTCATTGCCGATATCAAGAAACCTGCCATTTCTAGCTCCTCGACTTCCGCATTTTGTTCATCACTTCCCCTATTTATGGACACATCTAGGCGAATTTTTGCACCACGGTCAACTTGTCGGCATTTCGGTTTATGTTTGCTCTTTTACATTTTTTATGTGCACAAAATCAAACGATACTGCAACTGATAGTGAGTAAAATGCCAGCTCTAAACGATACAAAAATTAAAATGTTTTCTTTCGTTCATTACATCTACAAAATAAAAAATAATTTTATAAAGCAATTTGATTGAAATATATAATTTAATTAGCTACGTATATTAATATTGACGGCATCAAAGCCACTACACCGTAAACACATATTTCATTATGCTTTATTTTACTGTAAAAACATTGATCGTTTAGGCCCATTATCTTAATTAGTTGGTTTACGGACAACTGCTATGAAAAGTCAGGATCCAATGAGGTAAAAATAGCAATATTAAATTTTATTTTAAATATAACTGTTCAGAAAATGAGTCGGAAGGAAGTTTTTAAAAAAACAATCTGTACGTTACTAAGGGAAATTGTAACTTTATGCAACCCTACCACAACACACTGCCACTCTGTCCTTTTGTATTCATATGGAATTCTTGAACTTGCAGGCGTCAGAGAAATGTCCTTATTTAAGAAGTTGAAACATTTTTAGCACGAGTCTAAGGCTGTATGATCCCTATGTATGATATCCTTTGTGAATGGTTTGCAGGTAAAAGTTTTGCTTGCCGTTGTTTCTTTGTTGCTGTATAAAGGAAGTGAATTTGAATTGTTTACTGCTTTCTTAAACTCTCTATCCATTGTATACATGGGTGTATCCTGATTACTCGGTATGTTGTTATCTTTTTCAATGTCCATTATATCTTTAACATAATGTTCAACAGGGGCCTCGGTTCCACATTTTTGTTCCCCACGATTCCATTTAGTATTTTCATACGTACATGCTACACATGTCAAATTGTTTCCAACTGCATGCTCAATTTCCCCAAAAACCACCACAACATGAATGCAGGTTTCTCGTTTTTTTTTTGTTTTTTTTTGATTTTATATAGATTAGACCGTTGGTTTTCCCGTTTGAATGGTTTTACACTAGTAATTTTGGGGCACTTTATAGCTTGTTGTTCGGTGCGAGCCAAGGATCCGTGTTGAAGGCCGTACATTGACCTATAATGGTTTGCTTTTTTTAAATTGTTATATGGATGGAGAGTTGTCTAATTGGCACTCACACCACATCTTCCTATATCTATCTAGGTATAGCCTTTTAATTTAAGGTTTCATCTAATACAGTAATCCAAAAAGTGGCTAAATTAACTGAAAAATATACATAGAAAAAAATTAATAAAGCTGTAGTTGGTTCAATGTCACTACTAACACAATTGATAATACATATTAGCAAATTATCTTGATCAATTTAATGTAACATCATATACAATTATTAAAAAGTTGACAAATTTACAGTAAAATGTGCAAAAAAGATCAATAAAGGTAACATCTGGATAAATATCCAAAAAGTAGAAAATTTTACTGAGAAAAATTTGCATTTTATTCAATAAAGCTATGGTTTGTTTAAATTTACTTCTTATACTATTGCACCCCAACGGGGACTGGGGAATAGAAATATGGTCACTTGGTCTTCTCCCGACCGGCAGTAAAACGCTTGCCGAATTGGGGCGTCCGTTTTGGCTGTGCGGGATGTATCAAGTTCGCAGTCACGTCCTGTCAGAAGGGGACGTCAAATCCGATGCCTCGTGTAAAGGGAGTGCCACGCTCTTTGCACGTTAAGAACCCTTGCAACAACTCTTTGAGGGGTCCGTAGGTGGCCTGTTGCAAGGCAAAATTTCTGTCCCTATCCAATATACCCTCATTTTCCAGTGGCAGTCCAAATTTTCCCGACCATCACCCCAAATGGCCTCTATTGTATCAACCTACCTATTGTATTTATTGTGAACTTGTTCTCGTCCTGAATATGCATGAGATATTTGCCACTGGACGTTAAGCAACCATCAATCAATCTTATACTATTGTTAATACATATTAGAAAACTATCTTGATCAAATAAACGATTTAAGGTAATATTAAATACAATTATCAAAAAACAAATCACAAAGTTACAGTGAAATGTGGAAAAATTATCAATACACCGATGGTAGGTTAAGTGTACATTCTTTACTAATATTTAAAAAAAATAGTCGATTTAAGGGTTCATCTAATACAGTAATCCAAAAAGAGGCTTAACTGAAATATATATATAAAAAAAAATAAAGCTGTAGTTGGTTCATGTTTACTTTTGATAGAAACGACCGATTTAATGGAACATCATATAAAATTATCAAAAAAGTGATCAAATAAAATTATTAAAAAAGTGATCAAATTTACAGTGAAAGTAGAAAAATTATACCTAAACCGGCGACAGGTTTGGTGTTAAATTCTATAAAATTATTTTGAGAATGTATTCGATTAAAGGATGCATATGAATGAATTATCCCAAAGTGGCAAAATTTACAAAATGTTTCTATTTTTTTACAATAAAGCTGTGGTTGGTTCAAGTTAACTTGTAATACAATTGTCAATACACATTATAAAATGATCTTGATCAAATGACCGATTTTAGGTAACATCATATACAATTATCAAAAAAATTGAAAAATTTACAATACACCGAAGATGGCAGGTTTAGTGTACATTTAATACAAATATTAAAAAAAATTGGTCGATTTAAGGTTTCATCCAATACAATCAATCAGAAACTGGCTAAATTACCTGAAAAAAATATATATATAAATATATATATTCATTTAAGCTGTTGTTAGTTCAATTTTACTTTAAAACAATTGTCAATACATATTAGAAAATTGTCATATAAAATGACCTATTTAAGGTATCATAGTTATCAAAAAAGTTGTGAAATTTATAGTGAAGTATTGTAAAATCTGAATGAGAAATCATCTCTTTTATCATAAATTTTAGGTTTAAGCTTTCCGTTAATGATATATATATCAAGATCGAGGAAAGGGCAGTGGTCATTGTTAGTATTAGCTTTATTTAAAGTAAGTTCAACAGGATAAATTTCTTTAGTATACATACTGAAGTCGTCATTATAGAGAGCCAAAATATCATCCAAATATCTTAAAGTATTATTAAATTTGTGTATCAGATGTTGTTTCGATGGGTCTTTGCTGATTTTTGTCATAAATTGTAACTCATAGCAATACAAAAACAGGTCCGCAATAAGTGGTGCACAGTTAGTTTATTGTGTACAAGTTCACTATATATATACTTTCATTACATTACATTTTTAATATAGAGACATGTCCAATCTCCTTCACTTCTTTTACAAAAATCTTCTTCTCTGAAACTACTGGGCCAAACTTAGCCAAAATCATCATTGGGGTATCTAGTTTAAAAAATGTGTGACGTGACCCTGCCAACCAACCAAAATGGCCGCAAATGGCTAAAAATAGAACATGGGGGTAAATTGTAGATTTTGGCTTATATCTCTGAAACCAAAGTATTTAGAGCAAATCTGACAAGGGACAAATTGTTCATCAGGTCAAGATATATATGCCCTGAAATTTTCAGACAAAAGAGACACCCTGTTCAGCAAAGTAAGATCTACAAATAAGTCAACATGACCAAAATTGTCAAGTTAACCCTTAAGGAGTTATTTCCCTTTATAGTCATTTATTAACAATTTTCATAAATTTTTGTAAATTTGTAGAATATATTTTCCACTGTAATTACTGGGCCAAGTTCATTATAGATAGAGATAACTGTAGCAAGAAGAATGTCCAGTAAAGTAAGATCTACAAACACATCATGATCACCAAAATTGTTTTTGTCATGAATTTATCTGTGTCCATTGTTTAATATGCATATAGACCAAGGTGAGCGACACAGGCTCTTGAGAGCCTCTAGTTTAAACTAGATACCCCAAGGATGATTGTGGCCAAGTTTGGATGAATTTGGCCCAGTAGTTTCAGAGGAGACGATATTTGTAAAAGTTTACGGACGACGGACGCCAAGTGATGAGAAAAGCTCACTTGCCTTTGAGGTCAGGTGAGCTAATAAAAAAGAATGGAAATATAATCAAATTAAATACATATCTATTACTTTAGGTTGCTTCGGAATCGGAGCTGACATGTTTATCCCTATAAGCTAAACAGATAGCTTCTGTTTCGAATGATCTCCTGGTTTCAAACAGACCATCGTACGCCAGCTAATTCAGTCACGAGAATACACAAACTCGCATGACTTGGCCAATTGATTCGGTCACATTTACAATGCTGCCTGTTGAAACAGAACCAAACGATAAATATAAATTCCAACAAAACCAAAATCTTCCAAAACCAGTACTCAGTCAACTCAATCTTCCTTACAGAGCTCACTATCATCACAAAAAAAAATGAAAAAAAGAAATCAATTAGAAAGACACAGTTCAATCAGACAGTTGGGGCGGTGAATCTATCTGGGATCTTCCTAGTGACAAAGATGATTCTTCCACCTCAAATAGTCGTCCTTCATCTGCATCTAAGAAGTTATCTTCTTCCTCCAGTAAAAGTCTTCGAGAGCACCATCTCCTCTTGGTTTTCCAGAAAAGAAGATGTCCAAAAGAAGCCAGTAAATATATCCTCTCAGAGCTATTCTGATTCGAGGTCGCGGGGTAGGGGTCGAGGCGGAGTAAAACCAGCTGCGTGTGGTTCTGGAGATCGACGACTCTCCTCACACAACAGATTATCAACACTTATCGACGAAACTGAAATGGAAAATTTTGGACCCTCAATGCTCTTCAACTTTGAAATTGTTTGGCTTTATAAATATTTTGATATCAGCGTCACTGATGAGTCTTATGTAGACGAAACGCGCGTCTGACGTATTAAATTATAATCCTGGTACCTTTGATTGATTGATTGTTGGTTGCTTATCGTCCAGTGGCCTAATTTCTTGCATATTCAGGACTACAACGTAAATACAGTAGGTATGTTGCTATGATGATTGTCGGGAAAATTTGAACTACCACTGGAAAATGAGGGTATATTAGACGTGCCTGTGAACTTTATACATTCCGCACGGACAAAAGGACGCCCCATTTCAGCAAGCGTTTTACTGTCGGTCGGGAGAAGACCAAGTGACCATGTTTCTATACCCCAGTCACCCTTGGGGATGGTATCTTGATAACTATTCTATGATTCAACAACAACCTTTGCTTTTGTTACCTTTTAACACAATGTCTTCCGTTTTTTTAATATAAATTGTTCAATTGTTGATCATGTTCCTTTAACTGTTATATGTTTTGATAATTTTTAAAGTTTCATGCTTTGTCTTCTATGATATTGAGTTGTTTGTTTTTATTGTTTAGATGAATATACGGGTTTTTATTTTATATGCAATGAAATAAGATAAAATCGTATCTACCTCTGTTTTTCATTTTACCAATTCTAAAAATTATTCGATGAATTTTCACCGAGCATGATTTAAGTATAAATACTCCACCCCCTCCCTTATACAGATCACATTTTTGTTTATAAAAAAGAATAAAACTATACTTCTTCAAACGTCAAATTACAATGGATCTTACTATGGAAGTTGCTAGCGAATTAGAAAAGATGCCCAAACTGAGATTGGTAGGCTGTAGATAAATTCCATGTCTTTACTGTACCATTGATTTGGACAGTAGAAGAGAAATGGGAGTTATTTCAAGTGTTACTGATAATACTAATTTCAGTAAAATGGTGACTGGGCTTTACCTCACTATTTTGCATGGGAATATTAATAAGCCAGAAGACCTCATAAACTAACCAGGAGATTAACAACATGGTCGTAGGACTAAAAGGTTTGGCTGAAAGAGTGCAAAATACTTACATTCTTTAAATGTGTGACAAAATTTTAAAAAGGTAAGTTATGTTGTTTTTATTTTACATATTATGATAATAATCCGGCTTAATCTTCAGTCTATTTAAACGCCTCAGTGGTGCAGGTGGAAAGTGGGGTTTAGCATATCATCATACATGAGTCGAAGTTTTTCGTGGAATTGAAAAATAAGCCCCACTCCAGTTGTAATAAATACAAATATTATCTGCATCCAATCTACAATAATTAATTACCTTATATTAAAGAGGTAATGATTCAATAATGCTAGGTGATGTTTATAATTATGATTGCTTTAATAACTAGAGGCTCTCAAGAGCCTGTGTCGCTCACCTTGGTGCATATTAAACAATGGACACAGATAAATTCATGACAAAATTGTGTTTTGGTGATTGTGATGTGTTTGTAGATCTTACTTTACTGAACATTCTTGTTGCTACAATTATCTCTATCTATAATGAACTTGCCCCAGTAATTACAGCGGAAAAATTTCATAAAAATTACAGAAATTTACAAGAATTTATGAAAATTGTTAAAAAATTACTAAAAATTACTAAGGGCAATAACTCCTTAAGGGGTCAACTGACCATTTTCGTCATGTTGACTTATTTGTAGATCTTACATTGCTGAACATTATTGCTCTTTATCTCTATCTATAATAATATTCAAGATAATAACCAAAAACTGCAAAATTTCCTTAAAATTACTAATTCTGGGGCAGCAACCCAACAATGGGTTGTCTGAAAATTTCAGGACAGATAGATCTTGACCTAATAGACAATTTAACCCCTTGTCAGATTTGCTCTAAATGCTTTGGTTTCAGAGTTATAAGCCAAAATCTACATTTTACCCTTTATGTTGTATTTTTAGCCATGGCAGCCATCTTGGTTGGTTGGCCGGGTCACGCCGTACATTTTTTAAACTAAATACCCCAAAGATGATTGCGGCCAAGTTTGGATTAGTTTGGCCCAGTAGTTTCAGAGGAGAAGATTTTTGTAATAGATAACTAAGATTTACGAAAAATGGTTAAAAATTTACTATAAAGGGCAATAACTCCTGAAGGGGTCAACTGACCATTTCGGTCATGTTGACTTATTTGTAAATCTTACTTTTTTAACATTATTGCTGTTTACAGTTAATCTCTATCTGTAATAATATTCAAGATTATAACCAAAAACAGCAAAATTTCCTTAAAATTATCAATTCAGGGGCAGCAACTCAACAACCGGTTGTCCGATTCATCGGAAAATTTCAGGGCAGAGAGATCTTGACCTGATGAACAATTTTTACCCCATGTCAGATTTGCTCAATGCTTTGGTTTTTGAGTTATAAGCCAAAAACTGCATTTTACCCCTATGTTCTATTTTTAGCCATGGCAGCCATCTTGGCTGGTTGGCGGGGTCACTCCACACATTTTTTAAACTAGATACCCCAATGATGAGTGTGGCCAAGTTTGGTTATATTTGGCCCAGTAGTTTCAGAGGAGAAGATTTTTGTAAAAGTTAACGACGACGGATGACGGACGACGACGCCGGACGCCAAGTGATGGGAAAAGCTCACTTGGCCCTTTGGGCCAGGTGAGCTAAAAATAGAACACAAAGAACTCACTATGGCGAAGTAGTCTCAATCTCCTCAATTCCCCCCGTTTCATTCGCTCAGAAAAGGCACGCTGTCTTACATTAATTCTCATGTGTTGTCTTTTTTATTTAAAGGGGTTAGCAGAGTCATTTACTAAACATGATTAGAATTATAGTAAAACCAAATATTAGATTTATACCTTTAGATCTGCATGTTGGAGAGAACATTCTGCTGGTAAAAACTAGAAGCTCTTAAGAGCCTGTGTCGCTCACCTTGGTCTATGTGCATATTCAACAAAAGACACAGATGGATTAATGACAAAATTGTGTTTTGGTGATGGTGATGTGTTTGTAGATCTTACTTTACTGAACATTTTTGCTACTTACAATTATTTTCATCTTTAATGAACTTGGCTCATTAGTTAGAGGAAAATATTTTGTTAAAAATTTACAAAAATTTACAAAATTTATGAAAATTGTTAAAAATTGACTGTAGAGGGCTGTAACTCATGTTTATTTATTTGTAGATCTTACTTTGCTGAACATTATTGCTGTTTACAGTTTATCTCTATCTACAATAATATTCAAGATAATAACCAAAAACGGCAAAATTTCTTTAAAAATTACCAATTCAAGGACAGCAACCCAACAACCGGTTGTCTGATTCGTCTGAAAATTTCAGGTCAGATAGATCTCAACTTCATGAACAATTTAACCTCTTGTCAGATTTGCTCTAAATGCTTCGGTTTCAGAGTTATAAGCCAAAATCTACATTTTACCCCCTATGTTCTATTTTTAGCCATGGTGGCCACCTTAGTTGGTTGGCCGGGTCACACCACACATTTTTAACACTAGATACCCCAATGATGATTGTGGCCCAGTATGGTTAAATTTGGCCCAGTAGTATCAGAGGAGATTTATGTAAAAGATTACAAAAATTTACGAAAAATTGGTAAAAAATGACTATAAAGGGCAATAACTCCTTAAGAGGTCAACTGACCATTTTGGTCATGTTGACTTATTTGTAGATCTTACTTTGCCGATCTTTATTTCTGTTTACAGTTTATCTCTATCTATAATAATATTCAAGATATTAATCAAAAACTGCAAAATTTCCTTAAAATTGCCAATTCAGGGACAGCAACCCGACAACCGATTGTCCAATTGTCCGAAAATTTCAGGGCAGCTAGATCTTGATTTGATGAACAAATTAACCTCATGTCAGATTTGCTCTAATTGCTTCGGATTCAGAGTTATAAGCCAAAATCTACATTTTACCCCTATGTTCTATTTTTAGCCATGACGGCCATCTTGGTTGGTTGGCCGGGTCACGCCAAACATTTATTTAAACTAGATACCCCAAGGATGATTGTGGCTAAGGTTGATTAAATTTGGCCCAGTAGTTTCAGAGAAGATTTTTGTAAAAGTTAACGACGACGACGACGGCCTTTTAGGCGAGGTGAGCTAAAAAGTGCAAACATAAAGCACCACTCTAAATTATATCCTTAAGAGAAAAATATCACATTTAAATAAAAGTTCCACTTTCAAATGAAATTCCAGTTACCACGTGCGCTGTCTGTAACCAGATATACCTGGATATACTTATAATTATAGTCCACGTGACACAGGTAGATTTGAAAATGTTTTGTCGTTGTTAGTATTGAACGTTTGACGGAAATACTAAAATGTATGCCCAAATCAATAACCGATGTTTTCTTCGAAAATCCGGTTAAAAATGAATACGAAAATAAAGAATGGAATGGCTTTTCGTCAGAGACATCATCTGGCCAAAAAACGTAAAAAAAAAAAAAACAAACTAAAGGCCACCTACTGCTCTTTTACAATCTGCATCCACAGAGGGGCTTGAGCATGCCATGCTATGTGTCTTTAATAAAGAAGATATACACTCTTCTGTAATAATGAAGTATATTAGTAAAATTATCTCAATCAATAATTAACTTGGCCCAGTAGTTTCAGCGGAAATTGTTTTATAAAAGAATACACAATTTATGAAAATTGTTTAAAAATTGATTATAAAGGGCAATAACTCCTTAAGGGATCAATTGACTAATTTGGTCATGTTGACATATTTGTTGGTCAAATTTCTCTCCATGTGTCCAACTTTGATATAGTAATTGCAAGTCGGCCTACTGTCTGATTCGCGTAGATTTCTTTTACTTTCATATTCACGTCCTCTTCTTTGTCTTCTCGATTTCTGAAATCTATTCTCACGATTTCCAAACAACATTTTCATTTTTTAGATCATTGTTGTTTCCTCTCTTCCGATATATTTCTTCCTCCTTTTGGTAGCATTTTGAAGAGTTAACAGTTAAAGTCCAAAATGTTAAATTAAAATCCAAAACAAATCCCGTCGCTGGCCACCATAATGTCACGGAGCTGTTATAAGGCACTGGCTTTTAAGACTCATGTTCAGATATACATATTTGAAAATATACACTTCAATTAATTTTACATTGTTTGATATATAGACACATCCATTCAATCTCATTAACTACTCCACTCTTACCGCTTCTCAACATTTACTAACTTTTATTATCGTGAAGGCCTTCACTACTTTCATAGCTTTCTCACACATAAAATCGTCATTCATCCCCAGACCAAACAACTATAGGGACAGAATATAAACAAAAAGAAACATACACTATATGGCTTTTAATTAAAAATAATTAGTTAAAATACAGCTGCATCATACATTAAATTTAACGGTCAATCAGACAGTCTGCTAAAGCTCATAAAAACAATAAATCTAAAAATACTTAACACGATTGACCATAGTAAATTAATGTGGGCAATTAAATACGGATCTTAGATAAGAAATAAATATGCAAAGTTTCACCATATATGACAATAGATAGATAGATAGATTTAACCTGGATGGTTGCAGTGTAATTTAATTAAACAACTCATCTGCGTTGGACTAATCAAACGAGCTGAAGGTGCCCTGGAATCTATAAGGCGAAAACAGTTTCCTATTCAAGTTATAGCATCGTAGTGAGCGGTTGTCTTGTCTCTTATAAGTAGACTTATTGCTTCTTTATCGTAGTTTAAGGCTGTTCCAAATTTCCTCTATTGAGAGGTTAACGATTGATGGATTAAGCCTAACAGTCGTTAGATCATTGTGTTCCAATGCAGCCAGGAGAACTTCGGTTGTGTAAAATCCTTTCCTGTCACGGAGAACTGGCAGTATGATTGATGGGGTTGAAAATAGTCGTTTGCTATATTCAACCACATATTGTCTTCCAAGTTTGTCCATCTGTTCTATTGTAACAGGAAAATTTTTGTCTGGTCCGTATATATTATTGACGACACAAAGACCACAGTAGTTGGATGAACCCTGGCACTGCCTACAAATGTCATAAACAATGTGCTGATATCTGTTGTCGTCTTTCAATTGATGTAGGGTCCGCAGGTGGCCTGTGACAAGGCAAAATTTCTGTCTCTATCCAATATACCCTAATTTTCCAGTGGCAGTCCAAATTTCCCCGACCAGCATCCTCTATTATAACAACCTACCTATTGTATATATTGTTAACTTGTTCTCGTCCTAAATATGCATGAAATATTTGCCACTGGACGTTAAGCAACCAACAATCAATTAATAAACTGATATAGATGTCCCTATGGTTTCATTTGCATGTTTAATGTTCTGATTGAGTGCTTCTTGTTCATTTACACTTAATTCTTCAGACGCCTCTAAATAATCTCTTATTTTTCTGTTGAATAATTCTAACAAGAAGTTATCTGTTGGCACTTCATTGCTTCATCTTGCGTTTGTATTGTTAAGACACAGGTTCTATTGTATATATTACTTCATGTTCCTGGTCGATGTTGGTACGAACATTGTCTGTTGCATCTTTTTCTATGGTATTCGAACTTCTTCTTAAATAGCTACATTTTTTGTATGTTGAACCTGACCATATTCATTCACACTTAGTGTGTCTGGTGTCATTTTTTGTTGCTGTGACCATAAATGACCGTTAACAGTTTCATTATGAAGATGGAACAATAAGCAGCAAATGAATACGTGAACTAACGATGACATGTGATTTATAAAATATAGGTCACGTTTTAAAGAGTTGAAAAATTATTCAGCAGCTTGAGTATTAATAGTACAAGTCAATCCTTCGACAAGGGAAATTTTGCGGAGATTTCCTTTCTGCTCCTTGCAATTTCCTTCATGGAACCAATGAAACAGACAGTAATGGTCATACGAACCAGTCGTTAGGTTGCACGATTCGTTGACTTCGTCTTGTGTTTCCTGCAAGAACAGAAGACTAAATGGTAAACCCTTTTCAGCTCTACTCTACATACGTTTTCTTCTGTTGCCTCTGCAACTCTTCCTTCGTGTGAATGGAACATTCCTGGTCGCAAACGGTTGCCACATCGACAACTACCACATTCGGCTAGTGTTTAAATGATCGCAGAAGATCTACAAAATCTCTTGGACTCTCGCCACGCAGAAGACATTTAGATCCATGTACCACAGAATGGGGACATAAACCTAAACATTTGTAACTGTCTTCAGAGAATGGTGACGCGAAGCTGATCCTATTTATACGTTTTTACTTGTGAAGAAAGGATAGAAAACACAAACTTTATATTTTCCAAGAGTGTGGCACCATCTCTTTCTTCAGCCCACTGTATGAATATTCTCGTACAATTACAGCTTTTTGCCACCATAGGCTATTCCCGCGTATCGACAAACCTGAAGATCATAAACGTCATTTTCTAAACATTAAATATATTAGCAGAGATATTGATTTTATCAACTTATCTAGTATATTTAATGACTCTACCGTTCAAAACTTTATACTTCCCTATTTTGATAATATAAAACCACCTATAATTTCACACACATACAAAAAAACAAGCATAAGTTTCATTTTTAGCTCACCTGACCTGAATGGTGAAGTGAGCTTTTCTCATCACTAGGCGTCCGTCGTCCGTAAACATTTACAATAATCTTCTCTAAAACTACTGGGCCAAACTTGGCCACAATCATCATCGAGGTATCTAATTAAAAAAATGTGTGGCGTGACCCGGCCAACCAACCAAGATGGCCGCCATGGTTAAAAATAGAACATAGGGGTAAAATATAGATCTGAAACCAAAGCATTTAGAGCAAATCTTACATAGGGTAAAATTGTCTATTAGGTCAAGACCTATCTGCCCTGAAATTTACAGACAAATCAGACAACCTTTTGTTGGGTTGCTGCCCCCAAACTAGTAATTTTAAGGAAATTTTGCAGTTTTTGGTTATTATCTTGAAAATCAAAGTAAGATATACAAACAAGTCAACATGACCAAAATTGTTAGTTGACCCCTTTAGGAGGTATTGCCCTTTATAGTCTATTTTAACCATTTTTCTTAAATTTTAGTATTCTTTTAAAAAATACTTGGCCAATAGTTATCAAAGGTACTAGGATTATATTTTAATACGTCAGACGCGCGTTTCGTCTACAGAAGACTCATCAGTGACGCTCATATCAAAATATGTATAAAGCCAAACAAGTACAAAGTTGAAGAGCATTGAGGATCCAAAATTCCAAAAGTTGTGCCAAACACGGCCAAGGTAATCTATGCCTGGGATAAGAAAATCATTAGTTTTTCGAAAAATCCAAAGTTTTGTAAACAGGAAATTTATATAAAAAAAAAAAAAAAGACCACGTTATTGATATTCATGTCAACACCGAAGTGTTAGGAAATTTTGCAGATTTTGGTTATTATCTTGAATACTATTATAGACAGAGATAAACTGTAAACAGCAATAATGTTCAGCAAAAGAAGATCTACAAATAAGTCAAATATGACCAAAATTGTCAATTGACCCCTAAAGGAGTTATTGCCCCGTATAGTCAATTTTTAACAATTTTCATAAATTTTTGTAAATTTTTCGAAAATATTTTCCAGTGTCATTACTAGGCCAGTTTCATTATAGATAGAGATAATTGTAGCAACAAGAATGTTCAGTAAAGTAAGATCTACAAACACATCACCAAAACACAATTTTGTAATAACTCTGTCATATGTGTCCGTTGTTTGATATGTACATAGACCAAGGTGAGCGACACAGGCTATTGAGAGCCTCTAGTTTAATTATATACATCGGTTACATCAGACGTGAATATAGATAATAATACTCCGTTAACTTGAAACAGTGAATCGTCGAAGTTTAGATATTTTCACTATGGCCACGTTATTACAGGGGACCTCAATATCGTCCAGGACAGAGAGGTTAAACACTTTTTGAAAAAAGGACCAAAATATCTTCCTCTGTCTAAAATAGATTGGGAAGAGTGTCGTCAAGTCACCAAAGATGCTATTTCCTCGTTTTGTAAAAAGTGGTGTAAACGGGAAAATCTGATACAAAATTTCTTGACTCTTATTTAAATAAATGTATGAATGGGGTAGATAAGAGAATATCACATTTTGAAAATAATTGAGAAGTAAATAATAAAGTACATAATACACCATAAATGTCCAGAATAAGAAATACACTTCAGGAACCTTCAAAGCGGTTTGTGTTTGTACTGGCCGACAAAGCAGCAATCAATGTGGTGGTGGCATGCCGTAAATACTACACGGACGTTCTTAATGAAATTCATCTACATTCAAGTCCATCCGCTCCACAGAGAGTCTTATACAAATGTAGTAAACAAACATATCACTACCACATCAAAGTTTAAGGCTTCTTCTGAACATTTGAAGGTCCGTACTATGTATTGACTACCTAAACTACACAAAAAACCATTTAAATATCGTTTCATCTCGGCCTCTAGTAAGTGTTCTACAACTAATCTTTCAGTGCTTTTAACAAGTTAATTAACTACTATTAAAGAGCTTATCATAAACTATTGTAATAACATATATGAACATTGTGGTATAAACTATTTTTGGAGGGTAAACAAATCTTTTGATGTTTTAGATAAATAACGTGCTTTTAATGGTCTTTTTTGATTCTGTTGACAGCTTTGTTTTTCTTCTCTTTACACTACACATCCACACCACCTTATTAAACAAAAGTTTTCCTATTTAATTAAATGGTCTTTTGGTAAAGCTGAATGCAAATATATTTGCTGCAATTAATTTAGAGCTTTCTTCTCAAATGAGAAAGGTAAATATGCTAGATATACTTACTGGAGGTGTGAAGAGATGATTGAAGTTGTTAATTTTCTCCTTGATAATATTTATGTACGTTTCGGCAACAAAGTTTATCGACAGGTTGTAGGTATCCCCAAGGGCACTAATTATGCCCCTTTAAAAGCAGACTTGTCTTTGTACTGTTACGAATCACAGTTTATGACTAAACTCACTCGTCGAAATTGCATTTGATTGATAAATTCTACAACACTTACCGTTATCTTGATGATATTTTTTCGTTAAATAATCAATATTTTTCTCAATATACGGCTGAAATTTACCCCAAGGAACTTACTTGAAATAAATCAAATTTATACAGTAACAACTGTCCTTTTCTGGATTTAGATATTTCGGTTTTAAACGGGAATTTACTACAAAAGGGACGATTTTTCGTTCCCTATTGTTAATTTTCCATTGTAGATGGTGATGTTCTTTTGACACCATCTTACGGTGTTTATATTTCACAGCTCGTTCACTATGCCCGTGTCTGTTGTGACGTTTTTAAAGGCAGTGCTTTAAGGCCTGACTTTCAAGTCATGAGGTACATCTTTTCATACGCATCGTCCAACAAATCTATGTAGGGGGTCATTTGGCCAGAAATAGATCCGGAAATGTTCAATTTTCTCCTCTCTTTTTTATGGTATGATATGGTTTTTGTTTCTTTCATTTACATTGGGAAATAACCCCACAACTCCATGTTCTACATACAAATAACCTTATAACACGCGCTCGTAAAAACGTGATTACAGAGCAGTGTAGATTGAGTATGGACTTTTTTCTTGTTTTGATTAAATTACAACCAAGAAACACTTTTTTATCAATTGGCAGCAACACTTTCTGGAAACTAGACATACTATTTACTATTAGAATCAATTTGACACCAATGTATATGTGCTAGTTGTGACTAACCAACAACTGTTTGAAAATATTCCAGTGAATATACACAATTTTGATCATTTGTTACTATAATAGTAATTAATTTTTGTTAATAATCTAGATTAAAGAGTTGTTTGTACATTAAACCGGTTTATCCATGTCTTTATCTTCTTGTGTCTGTCGCCTTGTTGGTGACCTTTCGGTAGAATGTCATAACCTGTGTCAAAAATGTATGTTAAACCTATAAATTAGTTTCCACAAATCAATATAAACCATTTCATGTCAATGCTCTATCAAACCTTTTTAAATGTCGGTTAATTTTTGTTGGCAGAAGAGGCAACACGAATTGAACCTGTCCCAGTTCTACGAATTTGGTGTTCTTTAAAAACACATGGGCGTGTTACTGTGTTTAGGGGGAATTAATTCTGGCTTTGCTGTAAAAAAAATATGAGACCATGTGAAAAAATGTACACACTTATCTTCTTTCAATATTGATGATGGTTATCCACCAATTCTACATTTTTAACAGATATTTAAAGTTTAATTCCATAAGCTTGTTTCGTTATTAAATATGAATTGGGTCTTGAATTACAGGAAAGCAAAAAAACTAGTTGCTTCAAAATTTAGCTGATCTCAAGCAACCAATAGCAACTTTTGCCATGGCGTCCATGTTTTCGAGGTGGTCAGAAGATCCAGGTTTTGAATTTTTATGGAGGAAAAGCTCTTTAAATTTAAATGGGCCATGTCTATTCAGAACCAAATTTTCAGCAGCATGTGGTTTCTCTGCAAGATAATCTTTGGAATTCAATTTTTCAAAGGAGATTTGTGTGACCTTTTTTAGTTGATGAAATTTACAAGTCTTACCAAGAGCATTCTTACAAGTGTACTTGCTGGTGCCTCAGATGGTCCATTATCTACTACAAAAATCCATTTTTCTTCAAAGTATGCGTTGAAGGATTTCTCAAAAATAGATCTAATACTGAAATTGAAGCAGAAAAAAAGTTAAAACCTTTTAAAAAAAGGTTACGGATTACTTTCCCCAAGGGTGACTGGGGATACGAAATATGGTCATTGGTCTTCTTCCGACCGACACCAAAACACTTGTGGAAGTGGGGCGTCCGTTTGGTTGTGCGGGATGTATTAAGCTCGCCGTCATTTGCAAATGTTCAAAGGTCTATTGTTTCTCGATCTACTCATGTTGCATAGGAGACAGTGCTGGTGTTGATGTCTCCATACTCCCATCACTGTATACATATCTTCCCTTTATCAGAGTCAAAATCGTAGTTGACACAACCACTGTTGCTTCCGGAGAAATGTCATCGTCTTCACTGTCACTAACCACCCCAAGGGTGACTGGGGTATAGAAATATGGTCACTTGGTCTTCTCTCGACCGGCAGTAAAACGCTTGCTGAAGTGGGGCGTCCGTTTGGCTGTGCGGGATGTATCAAGTTCGCAGTCACGTCCGGTCAGAAGGGGGACGTTAAATCCGATGCCTCGTGTAAAGAGAGTGCCACGCTCTTTGCACGTTAAGAACCCTTGCAACAACTCTTTGAGGGGTCCGTAGGTGGCCTGTTGCAAGGTAAAATTTCTGTTCCTATCCAATATACCCTCATTTTCAAGTGGCAGTCCAAATTTCCCCGACCATCATCCTAGATGGCCTCTATTACAACAACCTACCTATTGTATTTATTGTGAACTTGTTCTCGTCCTGAATATGCATGGAATATTTGCCACTGGACGTTAAGCAACCAACAATCAATCACTGTCACTAACAACAATACATTTTGTATCAAGCGGAATTTCAGACTCCAACTCTTCCGCAATAAGTCCCAAATCATGTTCTAAAACGGTCAACTCATCTTCAGAAAGTTCCTCTGGAGTTTTACATGTTGTTACACTGAAATCCTGTACGGATGCAATTGAGTCAAAATTAGCATCTCGTTCTTGTTCTTTTGAGGTCACATTATAAACACCATCACTAGGCATTTTTTTTTTTCAAAAACAAATAATCCAATAATGTGTAGTCTTCTTGTTAAAGAAATATACAAGTATAAACTGTATAGTTCAAAGATTCATTGGCACATTAATTTCACACGGTATCACAAACGGATTTAATTACACTCCGTATAAAATAAGCAACAGTGACCAATACTGTGCACACACAAAACACCACGCAGATTGTCCAATACTGTGCGGACAAAACCACAAAACAGTGTCCAATACTGTGCGGACAAAAACCACGCATCAGTGTCAAATACTGATATGTATTCAAGATGTTGTTACTAACTTGTATCAAGTGGGGACCAATCTTCTGCTGGTGATGGTCTAGCCATTTCTCGTAATAGGGCTGCCAATGAATTGCTTGTACACAACCTCATTGCTGATGTTGATGAGGTTAATGGCCTGGTATTTTCTCCTGTCAAACTTCTGATCAATGTTGATGACATTGGCGGCACTGGCAGTTTTGAAACTTTTTTGGATGAACATGGTGATTCAACTTCATCATCCGAGTCTTCTGCAAAAAAATATATATAATAAAAATGACTTGAAAATAAAGATTTAAACTTTTTTTTAATCAATAGGCTGCACTATATTTAATCTTTCAAACTAGTCCACAGGTCATAAAAGGTTTCTACTTACAATCAAAAGAATCCATACATGATTTTTTAAAAGTGAACTTTAGAGCAAAAAAAACCATTGTATTAAAGTTAGTTGTCTTTCTTTTGCAATTTAGATTGATCAAATTATTTCAACAGATCAGGAGGTCAACTGCATCAACTTTTTTTACTTGGGTGCCAAATTTTTGAAAGGCTTTTAGTAAAATGAAGATTAAAATTGCCTGCAAAACATCAACCAAATGATTAATATCAAATACTGTAATTCAGACATTATTGCGATGTTTTTATAATTGCGAAAAATGCGACAGGGTAATATAAGCCATAATTGAAACTCACATTTCAAAATTTTGTATGTGAATTAAACATGATTTTTCTCAACATCGCAACAATTCGAAGTCCATATAACATCTTCAAAATCTAGTAGAAGTCATCAAAGGATATAAAGAGTAAAACAGAAATTATCAAATTGATAAGGTAAGTTTATTAATATCAACATTATTATGACAAAAAATAAATAGTAAGGTTAGGTCTGACATGCATTTTTGTTTTGTTTTTTGTTTTGTTTTTGTTTTTTTAGGGGGGGGGGGGGGGGATGCGGGGAGATATTTAGCTCATACATTGAGGAAAAATTTAATGATAAATAATAAATATAATGCTGGAAAAAAAGCTGAAATCCATATTTGAGGGAATAGACACCATTTTTCGGTAAGTGTCTTTACAGACGACCGTCAGGTTATCAGGTCTGCAGTCAAAGGCAGTAAAACTAGTAAAACCTGTTTGATTTCCAAAGGTATGGTTTTTACTTTTTCTAAACATTTTTCATTGAACTTTTTATGTCGTCTCTTACTTCTTGGTTTTATGAAAGCGTCGACGACTTTGTGCTTAATACATTATCATCATTACCTCTTTGTAATACTGTTAATGCTTGTGTACTGAAAAGTTGTTAAGTATAATGTGATCAAAAATCATATTTGAATCGTAACGGTGCACTGGAATTGTTTCAGCCCTTTGAAATTGCCGTTGGAAAATTCTGCAAACGAAACTGGTCCTGTTCTTTTAATTTAAGTTCCTGTAATCCATTTAGCTTAACGGTTGGGGCGCAAAATGAACAGCGTCTCCTACATTACAATGTTTTACTTGAGCTGTCTCATCTTGAGATTGTTTTGTGATTGTTAGTTCTAGATCTGTTGAACACGACTGTTTCTTTTTCGGATATGTCAAGTCTAGCAATGATATTGGTCCTCGTCCCATTAACATTTTCCAGTGGCAGTCCAAATTTCCACAACCATCATCCTCGATGGCCTCTATTACAACAACCTACATAATGTATTTATTGTGAACTTGTTCTCGTCCTGAATATGCATGAAATATTTGCCACTGGACGTTAAGCAACCAACAATCAATCAATGATTTCAGCTGGAGCTATAGCGGTTGTGGCATGTGGTGTTAGTCTATACGTAAATATGAATTTCTCTATTCTTGCTTCTATACTTCCCTCGGTAACCTACTTTATTTCCTCTTTAAATGTCTGAACAGCACGCTCGACCAACAGATATGACTGTTGAAATTGTAAAAGTATATAATTTTTTTTTTAACTTTACCTAAGGTTGGTCTATATGTATTAAAAAATGTATACAAGTTAAGTATTCACAAATTTCAATATTAAAAAGGTTGGTTTTTATGATTAAATTAGTGAATATTTAGAAACTGGAAAGTCTTTATTGGTTATACTGTGGGAAAGAAAGATCGAGAATATAAAATAACCAGGTGTTCTGCAGGGTGCAGCTTTATAAGACTGCAGAGGTCAAACCCTGAACAGTTGGAGCAAGCTTGATACAGCTCTGAATTTGAATTGTGATCAAAGTATTGACATAATATGAATGTCGGACACAAAACAAATGTCAAGATCTTACAAATCTATTGTGCAATATTATGAAATTCAAGATTTCTTTATTGGAATTTGGGAAAAATAATGAAAACTGCTACCACTTTCCTTATTTTACAATTAGTCCAAAATCTGACATTTCTTTATACATAATATACAAGAAGTGTAAGGGAGGTAAATTATAACAAACCAAACATTGTATTTAAAATGTATTTGACTTACCTACCCCAAGGGTGACTGGGGTATAGAAATATGGTCACTTGGCCTTCTCCCGACCGGCAGTAAAACCCTTGCTGAAGTGGGGCGTCCGTTTGGCTGTGCGGGATGTATCAAGTTCGCAGTCACGTCCGGTCAGAAGGGGACGTTAAATCCGATGCCTTGTGTAAAGAGAGTGCCACGCTCTTTGCACGTTAGGAACCCTTGCAACAACTCTTTGAGGGGTCAGTAGGTGACCTGTTGCAAGGCAAAATTTCTGTCCCTATCCAATATACCCTCATTTTCCAGTGGCAGTCCAAATTTCCCCGACCATCATTCTAGATGGCCTCTATTACAACAACCTACCTATTGTATTTATTGTGAACTTGTTCTCGTCCTGAATATGCATGAAACATTTGCCACTGGACGTGAAGCAACCAACAAGCAATCAATCATTTAATTAGTGTGTTGCCTGGCTGGAGTAATTGTTAACGAAAGAGACTTTTTCAATACTTGTACATGTATTTTTTATCTGAAGATACAGTCAACCGCATTCAGTTTTAATATATATTATTGAAATACATTAAAGTATATATGCCGACAAGTTATATTATGAACTTATCAAAAGTTAGTATTCTTCAAGCTGTTTGTGTTATTAGTATTTATTTAAAAGGTGCTGTGAGAACTCACTGCATTTTATTATTTAGTTTATATATACATCATTTTGATAATGTTACTTTCCAAATCATGAAAGTCAACACTGAGTGGGACACCACGTCAAGAAGGAGAAGAGAAAACTTTTGGATTCATCAACTCCACACTTGGAACCTGATAGTCTTAACGAAAAAGACGAGGAAGATAGAGAATAATTGAATAAACAGCATCGTCCTTTTTATGCTGTTATATTGGCAAATGGATGATGCTGACTTCAACTATCAATTTTGTAAAAACTTTAAATTCATCAAAATTATTAGATATTCCAAACACAATAAAATAAGAAATTATTCAATTGAAATGCCTCATTGATCAAGCTATCGAAGAACAAACTTTGCTCAAGCAAGAAATGAAGTAATTGGTATAAAATCAGTACAAGATTGTGAAAGTAAAACTAGGGGAACATAAATAAATATAAATTAAAAAATATTATTTGCACCAATCTTCACTGAATTCACAAAGTCGCGAAATCACCCTTCAGTCAATTTGGCTTCGCGAAACCGCATGAAGGTACGCACAGACACTGCCGTCCATTAATGGTTTCAAAATGATTTTTACCGCCTACTCTAAATTCAACAGAGCAAAAAATAGTAGAAAGAATAATTAAGTTGAACAAAACATATAATATTCTTGATCCTGTAGAATATCAACAGGAAATGGTCATATGAAGAGCACTCGAAAAAGAGTATGTTACTCAGTGTGCAAAGGAACAAACATATCAATTTGATACTGATAGACAAATAAAGCCTACTTAAGACTGCTTTGGGTGAAATCGAATCCCTATCAGATTTGAGACTAACACTGGAAGTGCACTTTAAAAATAAAGCAAACTTCACAGTTATCAAAATCTTGAATTTTTGAAATCTAAGGTTTTTCTACCTCATGAACGTCTTCAGTGCAGAATCCCCCCTTTTTACGCCCCTCATATTATTTTTAAAACATCTTCCTTTTCACTTTCACTTCCACCCAATGTTGGATCTACTAATTTCAAAAAACCTGCAGATGAGCCTTTGCATAGATCATAAACCTGCAATTAAAAAATTAACCTTTTAATAAAGTGATAGAAAATTTTGCACTGCACATTTTTGTTTCTTATTTATATATTAAGATTAACCTTATCGAAGGTTCAACAAATATTTTTTTCGAAACTGTCTGTCAGAATGCAATATTCAAACTTAAATTACTACATTGTGTACATGTACATTTTGTATGGAGCATCAGGTTCCTAAACGGCTCTACAGAGTTACAGATTCCCCCAAAAGAGGAAGAAAGGGAATAGCTGCATCCTCTTATGAAAATATTATACAACAGTGTAAGTATTTGTTGTAGTTGAAGTTACATTCATAAAAGTTAAAACAAAAGTAAAACATGTACATATGATCTATAATTGCAACAGATATATTAATGAAGTACATGTTTAAAGGTATTACATATTCATGTATGCATGCAGTAGTAAATTGTTCTCACAATTTCCAGGAAATGGCAAAACACCTTTCAAATTTGCTTAAGGTAGATCATAAGTAAATGTTTTTTGAGACAGAATTTTCTTATAATTTGACAAAATGAAGATTTTCCTATGCTTTTTCCAATCAAAGTGCTGGATAGCACCTCTGGAAAGTTTGCAACTATATATGTGTATTATTTCAAATAGGTCATGTAGGTTATGGACGTGTATTATTTCAAATATGTATTTAATCACAGTTTTGATTTTTCAAACTAAACTATTGTCTTGCCAGCAATTTCCAAAATTCATATTTTGGCCCCATTTATGGGCATTATGTTTTCTGGTCTGTGCGTCCGTTCGTCCGTCCGTCCATTCATCTGTCTGTCCCATTCAGGTTAAAGTTTTTGGTCGAGGTAGTTTTTGAGGTTGAAGTCCAATCAATTTGAAACTTAGTACACACTAGAACACACCCGTGATATCTTGGGTCTGTGACTGAATTAAAGTATGTAACTATGCGTAAGCCTTATTTTAGTATCGGTATTGTCATCTGATAAAGTCCTGAAGTATATAAGATGCACAGTTTTCTCTGCTTTCAAAATCTTTCTGTTTGAATCCGTCAACCTGGATCTTATCAATTATTGGTAATATTAATTACTGCTGACAAATTGGACCTCGTTATTTTAGTATTACAGATGTTCCCTATAATTTAATCTTTCTAAATTAAATGCCAAATTACAGTTTTTACTCAATTTTTACGGTCCACTGAACATAGAAAATGATAGTGCAGAAGGGGCATGCGTGTACTATGGACACATTCTTGTTTATACTTCTGAAACTTAAGACCGTTTTAATTTCACCTGATAAATGTATAACCGAAGAAAGCTACAAGTCAAACTTATATATAAGGGTATACTGAAAATTTCACCCCTTTACACCAAGAATGGTAGAAGTGACGCCAACAAAATTCAAGCTTGACTTGTGTTTTGTGGTTATAAGCATTGCGTATAAGTTTCATAAAATTTGGTTCAGGCAAACTAAAGAAAGAAAACAGAAATCAAGTTTAGGATGTATGGATGTACGTACAAGTAAGGGACGTACATACTTATAGAAAAAAACAAGGATACAACTCATTATGGTGGGGGCATAACAATAGTAGTATGACCTCAGGAGTAAAAAGTTTATATACACTAGATTCATACAATGTTGATCTGAGGTGCTTATAACCCTACAACACGTTTTAGTTTCTGCTGTGTAATCACCATTGAGACAATGTTATTTGAATTTTTTGTTTTGAGCCATTTATTTGATATACTAGTAATCATTGCATCAGTCTTAGGACGACACATTGTTAATTATACATGTAGGTCAATCTTTAAGAATTTTACTTCCCCAGGAATAAAGTGTGAGGATAAAAAGTTCAGGATCCGCTACTGCATTGTTAAGCACTTAGAAAGTCAGTTTGCTAGTACAATGTACATGGCCCGTGACAAATGCTATTAAATAATTTATTACAGCACTTGTCTTTAGCTTGATCTCAGTCTTGAGACACTGAACTATAATATTCTAAGAAGTAGATGATGACTTGGTTGCTTTTAAATTATACTGATGCTATGAAACTTATTGTCATTAAAACGTTTTTTCTGATGTCTGTTGTCAGTTTGATGTTCTTGAGCATGCTAAACAAGTGAAGGTCCTCATATCCACATTGGAATGTGAAACAGTTAGTATTAAAATAACAGAAGTTTTCAAATGTTTGCTGGGAACAGTATATCTAACATAGTAATATATATGTTCCTGATGTTTGGCATCAAAACTTTCAAATCGATGTCAGTTTAGACAAAAACAATGCACTTTTCTATTAAAGCCGGTATTTACCTTATTTACATGTTCTTGGCGTGAAACATAAGCCATATAATTATCGATTATTTTATATTCTATCACCTGTGTATTGTTAAATAAATCAAACCATTATCACTTGTCAATTATCCGACAACTTGGTCAAATATCAACTTGTTCTCGCATACCGGACTCTTTCGATATTCTCGGGCTTTTACTTATTCAATAACAAACAGTTGTAAATATCGTACATAGTGAAAAATAGTGCGGGAAAATGTTCATTCATGAAATATTCATGAATGAAACGAAATATTCATGAATGAAACGCTGCCTCGCGTAGATTTCTTTTGATTTTCTTCAGCCAATGGCCGATCCGCAAAGTAGTTTTGTGATACTTATTTGCAAAATGAAGTTAAATTCATCTGAATTGTCGGTAAACATTAATTTATTCCTTTCTTATTCAAGCTGTAATCTTTTCAAAAGAGTAGCAACTTAAAATATCCAAGAACCAGAATTCGAACACTAGTACTACATTATCTTGGAGCAGAACATTGCGATAGTCTGTCTCACTGGAAGTTGAGGCCGACGCCTATGGAAAGTAGCTATAGCAAGCTATAGCAAACTTTCCAAAAATATAATAAAAAGTATGGGTCACCGTGCTATTTTTCAAGCTATGAGTCGTTGAAAATTGCCTGAATTTTGTTAGTTTGTTCATGAAAAAACACATAACGCTCATTTGAAAAAAATGATTTTAAAAACTAAAAAGGTTGATATTTGTTAAAATATTTCCAACAATACAATAAATTAGTAAGTTTTATTTATATAAATAAACAGTCTAACCATTAAATTGCAAATCTGTTTCCAAATTTGCTGATTTGGGTAAATAACTATACCGCTTTTGTACTGTGATTGTACAATCCAAGATGGCGGTATACCATGAATTTACCTTAACTGTAAGGGCTCCTGGTCAGTAAATATTCTTGAAATATATGTATTAATAGATAAACTGCAAAAGAAAACCTTCTCTTTGATGAGAGAGAAGTTGTACACCGTTCTTCTTGATCATTTCGATTAATTCTCATGTTATACCTTATAAATCTTGAATCATAATACTTCGTATAACAAATTTTTACATTCAAAGTGGTAAGGGATATGTGATTCCCTGAGGGTTTCCAACCATTTGATAAAAAAAAACAAGCTAGTACCTGTTAGCCAGCTACCCCTTTGTCTATATTTATATGACCTTGCTACATGAAGGTCACCACTAAACTATGTAAAACCTGTGAATGAAAATAAAAGTGTGGGTACCTTAAAAATTGTTCTGCAGATTCTTAAATCTACTTCTATTTACTTTACCATTTTTTTTACTAAATGCGTCTTGAAATAATCTATCAACTAAATTCTTTTTATAGTTTAAGTGCATTGCTATAGGTAACTAATAAAACACATATATCACATAGATTTATGGTGTATTGGAAATTATCTCTCAGATTTTCCTAAAAAAAAGAAAAACCAGGTAACCTCAGTCGACTGAGTCTGCTGGGGTTAACAGTTGCGGATCTAGAAATTCTCATTAGTGGGGCTGCTCACTGACTGCCTAAGAGGGGGCCGATCCCTACAAGCTTCAGTAATTCCCTATAAAACCAACCAAAATTTTTCTGGAAAAGGGGAACCCAGGCCCCTGGGCCCTCCCCCTAAATTCGCCTCTTGGTTTTTCATGTACATCTGTATGTTACTGGTAATTTTTAATATGCTATAAATGTATGAAAATTCTACACATATATATATTTATTACTAATTGTGCACCCTCTGGTGGCTCTTATTGCCACACATTCTCAGGATAAATTGTAGCAATTAATAGTGAGTTTAATAATATGATTGGATTAAATATTTTGGGTTAGTGTTTTCCCTATAGGAAACAATAGAAAAATAGTTCATGACATTTGTCAACATATAACATTTCATTGTCTAACACGTCTAACATGTGGATCAATAAATAATTTTAAAATCAACTTTTATTTCACAGTAAGTGAACTCAGTTTAAAAGCACCAACCTTTTTATAACAGAGCAAAAGTAGGGGTGGGGGATATTTTTTGAAAAACAAATATTTTGTCTCAAAGGAAAGATAGATCTAAGTGTAATGAAAAAAATTTAAGATGCTTAGTGCACATAGGGCGACCATCATGTATGATGTAACCCAACAACTTCCGGTTCATTTTAAAATGTCAAAATAATGCTGTGATGGGTTGGTTAGAAGCTTTATAAACCTGTGATGATATCACGAGTACCAGGATAGGTAAAAATATTATGTAAAGCTGGATCGTACTTTTTTCATTATCAGTGCCGATAGATTTCAGTTTACGGCCCCACTTTCATTGTTGGTTGAGGAAGACGGGACAGAGACTTTGAACTATTACCTAGCAATACCCATTTAATGGTTATAAAGGCAGGAGAAGAATGGAATCCGGTACCTCAGTCAAGTACATCCCAATCAGCAGAACCTTCTCTGAATATTGGTTTGTATACTGTTAATTTAGAAATTATTGTGATTTTAAAAAATTTTGGTCTTATATTGGTATCACTTTGTCAGCCTCCTCCGAAGACGGATGGTATCCGACTAATAAGTTTAGTATAGGTAAATGGAAATCAATCAAATTTAAAAACAAGGTTTATAACCACTAAAGGAAGGTTTGGGATTGAGTATTGGGGTTATGGTTCTAAATGTTTAGGAATTAGGGGCCAAAAAAAGGGGCACCAATAAGCATTTTTGTGTTAAAGTGTATAAGTCTCTCTGAAATTACACCACAAGTTTCCATATTACAAAGGGATGGATAGGATTGACTCTGGGGGGTTATGGCCTAAACAATTTAGGATAAAGGGGCAAAAGATGGGGAAAACAAGGGTTTTTCTGGTTAAAGGACAATTGATACAACTTAATGCAGTATAAGGGAGGTCATCTAAATAAATAAAAAAAACAATGTTTGATTACCTCCCTTACACTGCTTGTAAATTGTGTATTAAGAAATGATTATTGTCATGAGGTGAGAAGCAATCCTTAGCTGTCAATTTATTTGTAGCAGTTACTTTTGATAAATATTGATTTTAGCCATTTTATGTTTGTCATTATATATATATTTTTTAACTTATATGATGTATTTAAACGGGTAATCATGGTTTCAAACTCCATTAGAAAATAATTAATTGAATTGAGATATGGTCATTAGAAAGAATTTTTTTTAATAAGGGAAAGGGGAGGTGAAAAAAATTGGAGGAGAAACAATTTTCGTATTCCTGATTTCAGAAATTAAAAGAAAATTATTATGTGAGAGTCTCTGGTCCTGTGCAGTTGAAAATAGAGGTTAACATAATCTTTTTCATATTTTATTAACATTTAATCCATCGATGTAAAAACTTCACAAAAGTATATCCATGACTTCAGAATTGAACAAATATAGTTAAAAAAAACTCTTTTACGAACTAGTTCCATTATAATTATCAAAAGAAAAAAGTTTCTGCTTGGACCAACCGCCTTTTTTATGCTATTTTCTGGTATTTTCCTTTTGACTTTCTCTGCACAGACTAGTACTTTCATGTACAAATATATTTATAAAGCAAATACTTCTAAACGTGTTGGCCATCACTCCAAACAATATTCGCCATTTTGTCACCTTTTTTTCGGTTTGATTGTTTAGAGACACTCGAAAGAATGCAGAATTTTAACCAATCAGAATCCATACAAGTCTAAACTGCCGCAATCTTAAGGAATATTGACTCCGCCCATTCAATGGTAACTGTGTAAACAAACGAGTTATGGAAACGACAATAGTCTCGCATAGCAGTAGTGGACTACTTTATCTGAATAACAATAGTCGGGCGTAGCAATCTAAGGGTTAATATTCAACAGCATAGTGTAATACCAAAACACAAAAAGAACAGGGTAACTTTTTTAGGGAGGGGGATGTCAATTTGCTACTGCATAGTGTACTTCACAAAAGGAAAATAAATAAATATAAATTCAAATCATATAACCAATTTTAAGTCCTTAGACTACAGTTATTCTGTGTGAGAAACCTATTGGGTGTCTAAAATCTTATTAGTAACAATCCAAATTCAAACATGTATCAAGTGTGAATATTGTGTCCATTTAGACCCAAATTTTTCAGGGTTGAACGTCGGTGGTCATATCCAGCTGCGCTCAGCGAAGCAATTTATTATTGTGAAAAATGTGACAGAGATGTAAACTCATATATTAAGACTCGCAATTTGAAATTTATCTCTTTTATTAAATAGGATTTTTTCTCAAAATTGTAGAATTAAAATGGCAATTAATTCAAAAATGACAAAATTGGAATGATAGATACATGCATTTACTATAACTGAATTTACAGTATTCAATTTGCAACAAAAATGAGTTGGTCTATAATATATATATGCATGGTTAGTTAGAATGTATCTCTTTTACAATGAAACGAATTTATACAGGGCTTTTAATACGTATCATGTTAATAGCTCACTTGGACCATTGCAATAAATTTGTTGTCCGAGGTTAACGCTTTTTAGCTCACCAGGTTAAATGCCACATGCTAGCTTTTGCAATCACTGGGTGTCAATCGTATGTCAACAATCCACATTTTAATCTTTTCTTCTTCCGGAACTGTTTGCTGACTGTTAAAATTAAACTTTGGTTGAATGGTCATCAGCAGGGTTCTGTTCTGGATTGTATGGGATGGCAAGAATTATTTTACATTGGCCCTATAGGGAATCCATTTAAAATATTGTTTTGAACAACTTCCTTAACTCTTCAGCTCTTGTGTCAATGTCAACCTCTAGTTTTCTGACTCCACCAGTTTTTTCCTTGACCTGCTTATTATTTACCAATACAAATGCTCCCAAAATGGTAAATTATTTATATAAATTATCAATTTTACATCAACCTACCAGTGCTACCAATATAATGTGATGATATCTGGGAGGGGGCAATTTTTCCCCCTTAATCAATCTCTCCATTGTCTATTAGGTCTTGTATGTCCTATCTCATCATTTTGGCTGCTCTATTTGATGGCATGGTCAAGCCCTTTGATAACCGCTATTTTGTCCTCCTTACTACTCTTTGTATGTAATCTCTGTTACTTATTCTCATGTTGATATTAAACTGGTCTGTATTAATTTTATTATATTGGGCAAAGCCCATCAATATCTGGCCTGCATTGGCTGGTCTTTCCCCTTTTTTGTTGGTCACATTAAACTTTTCACCAAGTTTTTCCAATTTAGGCCGGATCCATAAGGGAATTGCCTCATTGCTGATAAGAATCCTTTTTTCAAATGCACAATGGTAGAAGTTACCATGGTGTCTTTTTGGCTTCAATAAAGCCCTTTTTGTTTCTCAATTTTTACCTTCAGCTTTTGCTGAGCCTTATCTTTTGTAACAAAATACATTGACATTCGGTCATTATGTTTTTGAATGACTTTCCAGAGACCAAAAAATGGCGCACATCCTGTCCATTGGAGAATAATTTATTTTTAATTATGATGTTGTTTCTTTTCAGGACTTTTTATTTTGTTTTCATCTTTTGTGATTTACATTTTTTTGGGTGTTAGTTCCATCACCTTATATCAACACCGAGTTTATGTGATGCTATAGGGAAAATACTTTGACAAAATTTTCAACATTTTTAGCTCACCTGGCCTGAAAATATTTTCCCCATTGCCAAAATTTTCTGGAATTCCTGGATTTACTCAGTAATACATGTTTATACAATATGCAGTCGTAACCAAGAGAAGGGTATCTAAAAGCTTAGCCCTAACATATTCCTGACTAAAAACTACATTTTTGTAGGTTTACCCGTGTATATTAGTCCTTAAAACTATGATATGACGTCTTGAAAGGCTATTGTATTTTTTTCTTTTACGCCTTTCATTGACGGAAGGGGTCAAAGCAAAATTTAAAATAGCCTTCCAAGATGTCATAATTATTTGGACTACTGTTTATATAATTAGATATGACCTACACATTATTTCCATGTGAATTTTGATCCAGCACTTACCCAACCCTTCCCGTATCATATTTTTACTTATCAAAAATGTATATCTGTCATAAAATGTTTTTTTTTTATGAAAATAAGATTAACCTAAAGTATACATGTATATAACTGATGAAAGATACATTGCTATTTTTTCTAAACACATCAGAATTTCTTTTCAGGATACATTTGTAGTAATGTAATGTTTCATTATTATATATTGTACGTTAATGTTAATAAGGTGAAAATGTCAAAATAATAGGATCAAAAGCACAAACAGCAAATAAATAGCTGGTAAGATTGTATGGGAAAATTGATTTAGAGATAATTGATTTGACAACACTACTGGAAACATTAACAAACATCAAAAGATTCTGACATCTAATTAGTTTCAGACACTTGTGATATAAACAGGCAAGTTGAAAACTTCACCTCCATCTAAATTTCAAGATTTTATCATGAAATATGTAATAGAGCTTGAAATAGTGACCATGGTGACCAGCTCATCCCTACCACTCAATTTATTCAACAACACTACCTACTAAAGTTTACTTAGGAATGCAATAATCATTCCATAACATTTCTAGACCTTGAAATCCTCAAAGAAGAACACATGAAAATACTGGTGTTTAAGATATGAAATGCTATAAAAAAAAATACAGAAAAATTCCAACATCTTCATAAAAACCCAGAACCAACCCATTTGGAACTTTAAATCCTATATTAAAGGCAAAGGTATTCATTTACATAGAAACACAAACCAGAAAGAAAACTCTTTATTGAAAGACCATTTTATTAACTGAAATTGGTAAAACAAATTTATTAAATTCCATTACAGAAAAGATAAAATTAAGAAAAAGGAAAAAGTTTAAAATAGATGTTATGCATCATTTACATATTATCATCCTCAAGCAGAAGAACTTCAAAAAGTATTCAGGAAATACTGGCATCTTATTAAAACAGATTCTTCAATAGGTGCTACATTGTGTATCATATTCCATTAAAACCTATCCATAGGATTCAAAAGAAATAGAACATTGGTGAATTAATGAAATGACCTATAAAATAGTTTGTATGAAGGTCACAATTCCTTCAAAATATTTCACTGTGCAGAACTAATTAATGACCATCATCATGTAAACCTCACATGTAAACTGAAATTCTTATAAGACAAAATTCTACCAGGAAACACTTAATTCAACATTTATTGAAATAGGATGAAATAGTTAGAAAATCAAAAGCAGAGTTCGTGAAAAGTGGTGGCTCGGGATTTTACCACCAAAATTTTGCATAGGACTGACACAATTTTAGTATTTTTCAATAGAATTAATAATGAGGACCAGCAGATTTTCTCCAAGGACCACCTAGGGGAAAAAGATTTCGTGAACTCTGCAAAAAAACAAAAAAATTTAAATTCAAATTAACAAATTTTACAAAATTATGAAAAAATCAATAAATTAAAAACAGTAATTAAAAAAATGACAAACAGAAGGGGTGGTCTCTGCTGAAAGTTTCCCTTTAAGGGGCTCCTGGGTATAAATCAATTTTTTTTTCTAATATAGGATTTCGCTATATTTTTTTTATAAATGAACTTTATCATATACTTTTACTTTATAAAGAAAAATGAAATAAAAAAATGGAGTCACCGTTCATTTAAGCTCACAATCTGCCTCCGGAAGAAGCAAACATTTTTGTTAATGTCCTTTTTTTCTGTTGAACTAATAGGAGAAATAGAGGTAATATTGAAATAAAAAAATAACCTAATTACAGAAATCGCTTAAATTTAACAATTATTTAGTTTATGTACAGCTAATATGAAAACAATAATAAAAAATATAGGTCACCAATGAGTTAAAAAAGATATTTCACATTTAATGCCAAAAAATGGCGTTTTTGCACCAAAGGGAGATAATTTGGAGCTTTTTTAATGATATAAAAATTTTGAAAGTCATCTGGGGGCAAACCGAATCGATTTTTTTGGTTGATTTTTTTACCATATCATTAAGTAATAACTAATAGTGTTATAAATAAAATTTGTAATGAAAAAATAAAGGTTCAATATTTTGCTGAAATTTTTGTACCCACGAGCCACCTTAATCACCATATTTACAGAAAAACTCTAAACATTGCTACACAGTATCAATGAAAGGCCAGAACAATGATTTGTAGTTGCACTATGCAACTACAAATCATAGGTGGATATAACGGCCTTATTTATTTAAAAACAAATATGTAACACATAATAAAAAAAGACAATCACTGAATTACTGAGGCTCCTGACTTGTGACGGGCACACTCAGCAGGCACATACTCAATTCTATTTAAAAACATCTTTAATTTCTTATTCATATGTCATTCTACTTATCTTTAGATGTGTATGCTTTCGTGTGAAAATAAAACACTAACCACTATTGCCTTGCATTAGGACTATTTTAAAATTTTAGAAAAAAGGGGGGATCTTCTGTATGTAAATTCAAAAGTCAATAGAAAGTTTTCCACTGACTCTGATAACAATCTATTTATTTTTATCAGTATTTTTGCAATCCTTAGTAGAGTCATAGTCCACAGCTGGTCATTTCTTGTCAGTCTTCTACAATATTGTGGAAATTAGACAATATCCTGCTGTGAAGACAAACAAGTGTGTTTGAATAAATGATGTATCAATTTTCTGTTAATTGGTAAATGTTCTGGCTATTTAGTTGTGACCTAAATTCTGGCATTAGTTAATAATGTTATAGGACAAACCCTAAATTTCATCATAAAGTTAAGGATATATCAAATTGCGCAATATATTTGTGTTGATTAATCCGTATATATGAAAAAAACAGATTTTAATATATATTAGCTTGGTTAAAATTTTCATCTTCTTAATAAAATCACAAGTGTCTGAAGCTTATATTATATGTAAAAATTAATTTTGATGTGTTAACAAAGGTCATTAACTTAAAAGGCATCAAATATTTATCAAACCATGGAGGTATATATATATACTACTATATTCAAGTCAATTGTTGTTGTTAAAATCTATTTTTTCACACTTTTGGTCTTTTGGAAAATGTAGTTTGTGCTGTATTTAGACCCCTCTACAACCAAATTTGTTACATGCACACATATAAAATTAGAGGTTTTATATCAATAATTATGACATCTTGGATGGCTTTTTTAAATTTTGCTTTGACGCCTTCTGTCAATGAAAGGTTGTAAAAGAAAAAAATACAAAAGCCTTTCAAGACGTCATAGTTATTGTACCAATATACATGGGTAAACCTACAAAAATGTAGTTTTTAATCAGGAATATTTTAGGGCTAAGCTTTTAGATACGCTTCTCTTGGTTATGACTGCATATTGTGTAAAACTGTATTGCTGAGTAAATCTTGGATTTTTTTGGCATATTTGGACAGAAACATAAATTCAAGACTTAAAAATAAACACTGATGTCTGGCATGGGTATTGGTTCTAACCTTTACACTCAAATTTCCAGACATATTGACAACATCATGAAAAAAAATTCCAGTATCTTCTTAGCAGTGAAATGATTTTAAATTCTAGAATTCCAGAAAATTTTGGCAATGGTGAAAATATTTTCATGAAATTTTTATTTCACAAATGATGTCTTTCATAAGGCTTTTTCTGGAATAGCATTGTTTTCTCAATAATAATAAAATCATTAATCTGTCATTAATCAATCACTTATCCATCAGTAATCGGTCTTAAATCGATCAGTTATCTATAATCGATCACTAATCGATCAAACTCCTGAGAGAGTTTGATCGATTACTGATCGATGACCTCAAGTCATCAATCGAGTACTGATCAAATATGATCTATTAGTGTTCGATTACCGATCTGATCGATTAGTTAATTCTGGTTTTTATACACATGTGTCCGGTGACCTGGCCAACCAACCAAGATGGCCGCCATGGCTTAAAATAGAGCATAGGGAGTAAAATGTAGCTTTTAGCTTATAACTCTGATAAAAAAGCATCTAGAGCAAATCTGACAAGGAGTCAAATTGTTTATCAAGTCAAGATCTATCTACCCTGATATTTTCAGACGAATCGGATAACTGGTTGTTGGGTTGCTGTCCCTGAATAGGTAATTTCAAGGAAATTTTGCCGTTTTTGGTTATTATCTTGAATATTATTATAGATAGAGCTGAACTGTAAACAGCTAAGTGTTCAGCAAAGTAAGATCTACAAATAAGTCAGCTTGACCAAAATGGTCAGTTGACCCCTTAAGGAGTTATTGCCCTATATAGTAATTTTTTACCAATTTTTCGTTAATTTTTGTAATCGTTTACAAAAATCTTCTCCTCTGAAACTACTGGGCCAAATTTAACCATACTTCGCCACAATCACCATTGAGGTATCTTGTTTAAAAAGTGTGTGCGGTGTCCTAGCCAACCAACCCAGAAGGCTGCCATGGCTTAAAATAGAACATAGGGGTAAAATGTAGATTTTGGCTTATAACTCTGAAACCAAAGCATTTAGAGCAAATTGGACACGTATATAAATTGTTTTTCAAGTCAAGATCTATCAACCCTGAAATATACAGATGAATTGGAGAACTGGTTGTTGGGTTGCTGCCCCAAAGAAATTATGCGGTTTTTGGTTATTATCTTGCATAATATTATAAGATAGAGATAAACTGAAAACAGCAATAATGTTCAGGAAAGTAAGGTCTACAAATAAGTCAGCATGCCCAAAATGGTCAATTGACCCCTTAAGGAGTTTTTACCCTTTACAGTCAATTTTTATCAATTTTCATAAATTTTGTAAATTTTTGATAATTTAACAATATATTTTCCTCTGTAATTAATGGGCAAAGATCATTATATATATAGATGGAGAAATGCAAGAATATTCAGTAAAGTAAGATTTTCAAACACGTCACCATCACCAAAACACAATTTTGTCATTAATCCATCGGTGTCTTGTTTAATGTGCACATAGACCAAGGTGAGCAACACAGGCTCTTTTGAACCACTAGTTTTCAGCTGCTTTTGACATTGGAGGGGACTTTTCAAGAATAATATGTGCCACATTATGGCATGCCCAAATAAGTGAGTCTTTTATACCACTTCTGATGACTTGGGTAGTAGTGACGCATCAAACACCATACCCTGTTCACAGTCTGTTAATGTATGTTTAGCCATGTCCTTTTCGGATAACTTCATCCACTGATACATAGAAAATGCATTTATAAATAATTGTTTTTGCCCATTGGTATTGCCATTTTTCCATTTTGAATTTTGAGTTACATGTCTGTATTCTTGGTAACAGAAGCCTGAACTTTTTTGATTTATTTGCATTTTATTGGAATTTGTCATGATATTTGAGTAAGAAATTAATCTTTTTGAAACTCAGAAATTTGTATTATATTTTGGCACCAGCTTTTCAGGACTGTTTGGTAATTCATTGGTTTTATTTTCATATGTTTCCCAATAGTCAAGTGCTGTCTGGTCTTTGGTAGCACGAGCTTTGATTGTTTTACAAAATTGCACAAATTCATTCTGATGTTTATGGGATTTTTAAATGGATAATGTCGGATGTGTAATTAATTTTATTGTAAGTTAAAGGATTTTTGGCAGTAAATTTGAGTTCTCTTGTTAATCTTATCATCACAGTGGGTAACCCCTTCTCAATATCGTAATATGAAACTGGGAACTTTCCATAGCCACTGTCTATGTATTATTCAATTCTTAATCAAATGCAGTCAAGGTCAACATGGTCATCTCATGATCATGGTATATATTAGTTGCAATTGGCTAATTATAATTAGAGTGACCAATCAGGAAACCGCACATGATAGCACCATTGCATGTGAGGGGACGCTTGGTCTTTTACGATTCGTTTTGAAAGCTGCTAGACGGCATTTTGTGATTTCAAGAGAAAAAGCCAATTCTGTTAATCTTAGAAGTTTTCCCAGAGTTGAAGACGATTTCAAGTTTGGAAAAGAGTGTTCGGAGTTACAGACTTCATTTACAAGGTATTAGGCCATCCTATTTACATTTTTTATACCTTTATTTGAATCCGAAATACTTGTATCATATATTGAAAATAAAATCATTTTTAAGGACATTATGGTTCATACAGTTTTAATTTTCGGTCACTCATTCATACGAAGATTAGATTCCATTTGATATAGGAATCGCGAGAACATTTTTTAATTTTTCGTGTTTCATACATTTTGTACACATTGCATAACTTTTCACACACACATTATGGTTACAAACAATCACACATTTTAGTGTATTCAAAATCAAATTATCTGTACATGTATGGTTTAATTTAAATGTGTATCAATATACCCATGTTTAAATGTGTTTAAAGTGTATCAAATATACACATGGTTAAACGCGTATCAATCAATACGCACATGGTGTTGTATGGTTTACAATGATAAGGTTTTATTGGTTGCTTACATTTTTTTCCATTTAAAGGGGTGCTCTGTACCTACAAGTTGGTACATGTCAATATTTAAAAACTTTTAAAACAATCAATACATGTACAGATTTTATTATTTTATATCATATGGTTCATTTAAAAGAAATTTTGGCCAAATATACCAATTGTGAAAAAGGCCATATATTCTGGTTGTTTTATTTATAGATGCCAACTCAGAGATCTAGAGTGAGGAGAAGGGTGGCACCTACAGATCTGAGGGATGTTGACCTTGTTCCAGTCATCCCTGAAATAGATGCGCCACAGCCAAGACGGCGAAAGCGTGCAAGGGCTGATCCCCCCCCCAGTACCAGCTGATCGACCCATTCCACCAGTGCAGCAACCAGCAGAATCAATACCCCAGATTCCTGTTACGCATCCATCAGCAGACCAAATAGCTGCTACAATGATTAGCCAGCTGAAAGATTCAGGTGTTCAACTTACCGTCAACAGAGAACCTGTAACAACAAACTTTCTGGCGAATTATCTAACAGATGGGGTTACACATGAGAACAATGGGAGAAGGGACTTACACAATGCAGAACCAATACAAATTGCAGAAAGTCAACCAAATTCATCATATGTATTGGCACCACCACTAGTAACGGACCCTGATGTGTTAGCTTACACAAGTCAATACACAGTTGAAGGTCCATCACAGGCTTTAGGCATTGCCAATTCTGCATTGGGTAAAACAGCTACATATTTTTTACAGAATACTTTACCTCTAGGTTTTAATGTAGATGAAAAAATAAGGAGAGACATTTGGTCCGATTCATATCTGGATTTGATAAAACTTTTACCAAATTTTAATGAGGAGGGAAATGATGACATTCTGTTTAGTACAAAATCTGTTGAAATTTCAACAACTGCAAAACAGTTAACCAACATTCACCTATGGACAGCAGCGTTCGATATATTTACGTCTATTCATCATGGTAAATATCCTCATTAAATTCTCAGTTTGATCAAATATGCTTATAATATAAGGGCCATGTCAAAACAATTTGGTTTTCACATGGCTAGGTCATATGACGAGGCTTTCCGCAGGATACGCAAAGGGATGAGGTTTGATTGGTCTAATGTAAATGATGATTTATGGCGTACTGCCTTTTATGAGCATTTCAATAGCAGTCAAACCTCAAATGGTAAAAATAATAGAATAAATAGGAAGGTTGGATCTTCTCCCTTTCCAAGACAAGCTCAGCAGCAAAATAATCCATTCCCAATGGGGTACTGCTGGGCCGGGCATACTGCAGATCAGGAGAATGTGCCAACATCGCAACTAGCAAACTCAAGAGTGTGAACAATTCATCTGAAATACGCCAGTCGTCAATATCGACAATTCTACTTACCATGTCTGCTTGTTCATTCTGTTCCCTTGGAATCCAGTTAACAAAAATAGTAATATCATTTTTGCGACAACAATCGTATATTAATAAAGCTAAAGACTGTAATTCTGGTACTTTACTACCCTTGTGAACTATTGTTACAGCGTTTTGATTATTTGTATAAAACGATACCGTGCAAATGTTTAAGCAAATGTGCAAAACTTAATATAGACAACTGTTTTGCTTTGACTTCCCTCCAAGTGGAGCTCTTCAATTTCTCATAGTCAAACCAAGATGTATGCATAATCTGTTTTAGATTATCAATATATCCAGCAGCCCTGCATTGCTTGCATCTGTGAATATGTAAAATTCAGAATCCAGTCCTTTCAAAGAAAATGGTTCTAACTTACAAATGTTATCTCTCCAAAATATCAGATCTCTTGATACAAGCGTTACAATGATTTATATTAATAGATTGGTTCCAATCTTGTCTTAAATTTATAACTTCAAACAAACCTCTCGACATGATCTGTGAAATGTGACCTAAAGCAGGCGTAAAAGAAATGATTTTACCAGCTGCTTTTGCTAACAATCTTACTTTCACTTTACAGGAAATGCATTTAGACCATAAATCTACACACACGCACAAACTTTTATTTTAAGTGTATATATTTTTTTTGTGATTTATGTTTTTTATTTGTGATAATATAATACATTTTTAATCATTTTCTTATATATTACCCTATTTGTTCTTTTTCTACCATACTATGAAACAACATATAGTTATGTAATTGATCAATTTCGTACTTCTTTTTTTACATTTACATATACAAAAATACATATCTGAATTCCAAATATTTACAACATTATCATTTTATTTTATACTGAAAATCTAGTCCCATAAATTCTATTATCAATTCTACAGAATGTATGTTATCTTCACAGTCGGTCAAATTAAAGAATTTGTACTAAAATCATACTCCCAAACTTTTAAACTCTACTCAACAATAATAAAATATGATAAAATTTTGAAGCGTTTAATATGATAAAATTTTGAATTGATAAACACTGTACAATATGATAAAATTTTTAATTGATAAACGCTATGTACAACTGTAATTATTTCAGGGGAGTATTTCAGGGGCTCTTTAACTGCACGACCACAACGTGTTCTTTTCACTTCTGGAGTGATCATGAGATCAAAAGCATGACCTGCATTTACTTCATTTTCCCTAATTTCAAATTCAAATTCAATATCATCTACCGAGATTTCATCAACACTTCCATTTGCAATTGCATCACTTCCAAATGGCAGTACCTTAAGGGCTTCGGACTAGAGATTTCATTCCAGGACCCGCAGGGCTTCAGACTAGATAATTCTTTCCAGGACCCTCAGGGCTACAGACTAGTGAATTCATTCCAGCAACACAAGGGCTACAGACTAGATAATTCATTCCAAAGATTTACGAAATGGTACCAATAGGATATGACGCCATTTGCAAAATGATTTTTTTTTTTTAATATCATTTAATCCACCCATTTACCGAATTTCATGCTTGTATCACGATTTGCACAATTATGTCCATAATATCTCCCACTATATCAGGCTGCTTTCATTTGTATTAAATTGGAATTGTAATGTAAGTGAAAAGTATTGCTTATTGACAAAACAACTAAGTGATTTTATCTTTCTTAAATGTGTGAGAAATAAATGTCAGTATTTATCTTCAAAATTTTAATTTGTTCAATGGATACAAAGACAGATATTCTGGTACATATCTGATGATTGAGCTATTTTGATATTGCAAAAATTATAAGATATGAAAAAGTAAGAACTGAATCTTTCGTCATGTTCATTTATCTTGTGTTCATTGATTAAAATCATAAGCTGGTCTGTGTTCATTTTGAATGTCAATTACCAAATATGTGTGTGTATTTATTAAGGAAATGATTGGATTAACATGATTAAGGTAAAGGTGAAGAAATTGTAACTTGATCCAATTGCATTGAATTGAATAATTTTAAAATACTTCAGACAATTTCATTCTTATTACATATTTTAATAAATTGGCTAATTTTAAAATTATGCAGAAGTTCATAGACTCATCATGCTCATTGCTAAGTATTTACTCTTACTTCAACATGTTCAGTAAAAGCTTGATCATCTGCTAATTGTTTTCAGGTACAACAGAGAGAGTTGTTCAACAGACATGACAGAAGAACCAATAACCATGATTACAGGAATGAGCAACAGGGAGAATATCCCCATGGTCGCCGGACCAGGGTTTAGAAAAAAACTGAAACCTGGAAAAACCAAACCCTTCATCAGCAAAAAACAAAACACCAAAGATGAGATTATGGCCTTGAGGGCATCAAAATCCAGAAACCTTAAAAACTTGAAAAAAATTGCTAAGAATCTACAACAAAAACAGATTTATGAACCTGTGGAATGTCTGTTCATAGAGTAAAACAAAGGCCAAAACATATACAAGTATTTTGGTACAGGCCATATGGTCAATCGCTTTGAGAAAGGCCAACCATTGGCTATCGGAACTGATTTGAAAATATCCCGGTCGTCAAAAGATTATAGTTTTTACAAGAAAAACAAAATTAAGAAGGATAGTTTCTTGACGCCAAACAAATACAAGTTTAATTTAACAGAAGGGGCAGGGAAAGATCTTGCTAGAAGACAGAAGGAGGAACTCGAAAATCTGGTATTGAGCGACAAGAATGCAAAATTAAAACAGCTTTACACTGCTGGGGGTACATCGAGTTAAAACAGTCAGCTTGATCATAAATCTTCAGTAATATATCATGTTTATTGTTCACTAAAAACAAACACATGATTTATCCAAAAAGACCTTGCTCCTTATATTCTATATTTGCCTCTGTCATATCTTTTTTTAGGGATATGCATTAATGAGGTTAGTCAATCTTAGAACAATTTCAAGATATAAAAAAATATTTGGAAGCCATACATTTTATGATTGATTGATTGATTGTTGGTTGCTTAACGTCCAATGGCAAATATATTATGCATATTCAGGACGAGAACAAGTTCACAATAAATACTATAGGTAGGTCTTGAAATAATAGAGGCCAACTGGGATGATGGTCGGGGAAATTTGAACTGCCACTGGAAAATGAGGTTATATTGGATAGGGACAGAAAGTTTGCCTTGCAACAGGCCACCAACGGATCCCTCAAAGAGTTGTTGCAAGGGTTCTTAACGTGCAAAGAGCGTGGCACTCTCCTTACACGAGGCATCGGATTTAACGTCCCCAATCTGACCGGACGTGGCTGCAAACTTGATACATCCCGCACAGCCAATTGGACGCCCCACTTCAGCAAGCGTTTTACTGCCGGTCGGAAGAAGACCAAGTGACCATATTTCTATTCCCCAGTCAGCCTTAGGGGTTAGAGGTAAACGGGAAGGAACCCGATGTTCTTTCATGTCCATCATCATATGAAACGTCAACTACATTTTATGAAGTTTTACTTAAAAGCAAGAGTTTTTACTAAAACAAGATTATTGAAAGAAGTTTGATGGTCTAAATCACCATTTAATTAAAAAAAAATCAAAACAACTCCTTCAACAAAAATCACAACAATGTTTTTAATGTCATCCCTGTTATTGTCTTGACTACATGAAATTCTATTGCAAATAACTACACAATGTTACTTTAATAAAAAGTATCAAATTTGTAGATCTGAAAGAGGAAATACAAGGAGAGAAAAGGTGCCCAAACAAATGTCAGGGGTAGGGGGATAGAAGGGAAAACAAGACAAAGGGAAACGTAAATATGGTCTTATTTTATTCATTCGTGAAATACTTGCTTATTGTTTAGATTAAAAGATGTTTGATAAACATTAATGAAAAAGTTTTAAAACAGGTTAACTTAAAAAGCCATAGGGCAACATCCAGGTCTATTACAATTGAAAAGTGTTTTAAATATGATTGAGATTTAGTATAAAAAGTTTTATTATAATTGTTTGTGTACACTTAATCATGTTAATTAGGGTTAAGATTTATTTAAGGTAGATATTTACTTTTTACTATAAATTCATCGCAAGTCTTTATTTTGATTGAAAATGTTAATTAACTGCAACTATTTAATTTTAGAATTAGTGAAAGTGAAGAGGATGAGAATATGTCATTTGAATCTGGGTAAGTCAAACTACCTAATGGCTATTTCAAATATAACTTATAGGAGTTAATTTATTAACTTTACAGAGTCGATTATCCATACAAATTTAACTTTCATGAAATTTTTTAATGGTATAGTTTTTAATTTTAAAAATGCATAATTATATGCAAAGTTCGTTTTTTTTTCAACATTTCGAAATCTATAGTATCTGTTCAGTGAGTACTTTTAACATGTTTAAGTAACTTTGTTATCATTATTTGATATATTTTCGATTAGTTACCCTCCCATCCACCCCTAATGTTTAATTATTGTACTAATGAGTTATTGCTACTTTTATGTATTTACTTTTTTGACAGATTTAACTTGTGAAGGTTTTTTTTTGTAGGGCCCGCAGTGTACTCTATGTTATGTATATGTATAAATTATTTGTTAAATGAACTTGTACAATTATCAAATTTGTAGATCTGAAAGAGGAAATACAACATGTACAAGGAGAGGAAGAGGTGCCCCAACAAATGTCAGGGGCAGGGGGAGAGGAGGGAAAACAAGACAAAGGGAAACGTAAATAAGATTTTTTAAAATTAAATATTTACTTTTATTCATTGCAAGTCTTTACTACACCCCTGCGTTTTAAAGCAGAAGTAATAATTACGTTGTGTTATAAAAGGAATATTAAGATTTATAAATGTAACTCATCAGAAATAATTCCCTACAAATCTGGAAAACTAATAAAATTATAAAGTCTAAATTTTCTGTTTTAAATGACAACTACTCTCACAAATATTATCTGATCAACCAAACAGTAGAGATTGATCTGTAACTCATCATTACAGAATCATATATCAAAAATTAAAATTTCCTGAGAACATATCATGTTCACTTTGTATTTTAAGTTGAAGATCATTTTCTACTGATTGTTGGTAGGTATGTATTTTTTTTAGTGCATCAACTAAGTTAGCTTTTACCCGACTGAGACTGGTATGCAAAAGTATATCAATATTGGGTAGCTCACTTTTTTAGCTCACCTGGCCCGAAGGGCCAAGTGAGCTGTTCTCATCACTTGGAGTCCGTCGTCTGTAAACTTTTACAAAAATCTTCTCTGAAACTACAGCACCAAATTTAACCAAACATGGCCAAAATCATTTTTAGGGTATCTAGTTTGAAAATTGTGTCCGGTGACCCGGCCAACCAACCAAGATGGCCGCCATGGCTAAACATAGAACATAGGGGTAAAATGCAGTTTTTGGCTAACAACTCAAAAACCAAAACATTTAGAGCAAAGCTGACAATGAGTAAAAAAAATTATCAGGTCAAGATCTATGTGCCCTGAAATTTTCAGATGGATCGGACAACCCGTTGTCAAGTTGCTGCCCCTGAATTGTTAATTTTAAGGAAATTTTGCAGTTTTTTGTTTTTATCTTGAATATTAATAGCTCAACTGGCCCAAAGGGCCAAGTGAGTTTTCTCATCACTTGGTGTCCGGCGTCCGTCGTCGTCGTCGTCCGTCGTTAGCTTTTACAAAAAACTTCTCCTCTGAAACTACTGGGCCAATTTTTACCAAACTTAGCCACAATCATTATTAGGGTATCTAGTTTAAAAATTGTGTCCGGTGACCTGGCCGCCATGGCTAAAAATAGAACATCGGGGTAAAATGCAGTTTTTGGCTTATCACTCAAAAACCAAAGCATTTAGAGCAAATCTGACATCGGGTAAAATTGTTTATCAGGTCAAGATCTATCTGCTCTGACATTTTGAGATGAATTGGACAACCCGTTGATTGGTTGCTGCCGCTGAATTGGTAATTTTAAGGACATTTTGCTGTTTTTGGTTATTATCTTGAATATTATTATAGATAGAGATAAACTGTAAACAGCAAAAATGTTCAGCAAAGTAAGATCAACAAATATGTCAACAAGACCAAAATGGTCTGTTGATTTCTTTAGGAGTTATTGCCCTTTATAGTCAATTTTTAACCATTTTTCGTAAATCTTAGTTATCTTTTACAAAAAATTTTCCTCTGAAACTACTGGGCCAAATTAATCCAAACTTAGCCACAATCATCTTTGGGGTATCTAGTTTAACAATTGTGTCCCGTGACCTGGCCAACCAACCAAGATGGCCGCCATGGCTAAAAATAGAACATAGGGGTAAAATGCAGTTTTTGGCTTATAACTCAAAAACCAAAGCATTTAGAGCAAATCTAACATGGGAGTAAAATTGTTTATTAGGTCAAAATATATCTGCCCTGAAATTTTCAGATGAATCGGACAACCCGTTGATTGGTTGCTGCCCCTGAATTGGTAATTTTAAGGACATTTTGCTGTTTTTGGTTATTATCTTGAATATTATTATAGATAGAGATAAACTGTAAACAGCAAAAATGTTCAGCAAAGTAAGATCAACAAATATGTCAACAAGACCAAAATGGTCTGTTGATTTCTTTAGAAGTTATTGCCCTTTATAGTCAATTTTTAACCATTTTTCGTAAATCTTAGTTATCTTTTACAAAAAATTTTCCTCTGAAACTACTGGGCCAAATTAATCCAAACTTAGCCACAATCATCTTTGGGGTATCTAGTTTAACAATTATGTCCCGTGACCTGGCCAACCAACCAAGATGGCCGCCATGGCTAAAAATAGAACATAGGGGTAAAATGCAGTTTTTGGCTTATAACTCAAAAACCAAAGCATTTAGAGCAAATCTAACATGGGAGTAAAATTGTTTATTAGGTCAAAATATATCTGCCCTGAAATTTTCAGATGAATCGGACAACCCGTTGTTGGGTTGCTGCCCCTGAATTGGCAATTTTAAGGAAATTTTGCTGTTTTTGGTTATTATCTTGAATATTATTATAAATAGAGATAAACTGTAAACAGCAATAATGTTCAGCAAAGTAAGATTTACAAAAAAGTCAACATGACCGAAATGGTCAATTGACTCCCTAAGGAGTTGTTGTCCTTTATAGTCAATTTTTAACAATTTTCATAAAATTTGTAAATTTTAACTAACATTTTCCACTGAAACTACTGGGCCAAGTTCATTATAGATAGAGATAATTGTAAATAGCAAGAATGTTCAGTAAAGTAAGATGTACAAACACATCACCATCACCAAAACACAATTTTGTCATGAATCCATCTGCTTCCAACCAGACAGACAAGTTTATTATACACTCAGGCACATTGTGTGCAACAAGAGCAACAAAATGTTTAATATTCACATAGACCAAGGTGAGCGACACAGGCTCTTTAGAGCCTCTAGTTATATTTGCCTTCACTATATTTATAATGGGAATGATGAGGACATCCCCGGAATTTCATTTATACAATCACCAACTGCTCAAGAGTAGGCTAGAACTTGGTCATGTTCAAAATATTTTTGAAATTTCCCCTTTAGACGACCATCCTAACGTGAGATATAATGTTAAAGATATAAGAAATATAGTTCCTGACATCAGACCAAGAACAGTGAAAACTCCAGAGATGAAATTATTCAAAAAGGTAAAACACGACGTCATTTTTGGTCTACAGAATAAAAACTAGACTGAATGGGGGCGACAGGCATTGTTCTGGAAATTTTTACAATTTCAAAGGGTCAATAATGTTGATGAATAATGTAATAATTGATCCTTCAAAGAAAAGGAGTGTTGCGAAAGGAGGTGAAGATATTCAATCAGTCATTGGCCATACGGAGAAGGATGAGGAAGTTACCGTTCAAAGTGGCTTTTTCAACATTCTTTGTAAAGAGCTTCCGAAAGTGACGTTTCGAAAAGTATCTCATTTTTATAACTGGTTTTCGGGAATTTCAACACGAAAAGGTGATTACGATGGAAACTCGTACGATTCTACATTCACCGTTTTAATACGAAGAGGAGACTATGCAAATTTATACTGGACATTGATGGAACTTTTCAATACGTTTTTGACTATTCGTTTATTGGGTGAAAATCCGAAAACCACTGATGTCATATTAATGGATGCACATCCCGCTGGAAAATTGGACAATTTATGGAGTATTTTATTTGGCAACGTATATAGGATAGGACATATGAAGAAAAAAAGATTCCATAAAAAGCTAGCATGGGTCCTTCCAGATGCCCCAATGTCACAGTATGTACAAAATATTCCATTTGTCGAACAATTCAAATATGCCTTGTGTCAAGGGGTTCAAAATTCTTCATCTCTATATCACAATTGTACTGAATCTCAAAAAGTAACATTTATTTTACGAAAAGACTATGTAGCGCATCCTAGAAACCCAAAGGGAAAAGTTCAACGGAAATTATCAAATGAAAAAGAGATTATGGATTATCTAGTTCAAAAATTTCCAAAGGCTCATATACATGCAATACAAATAGACCTATTGCCAATTGAAAAACACATAAAATTAATATATGAAACTACTATATTAATCGGAATTCACGGTGCCGGTTTAGGACATACTTTATTGTTGCGTTCTGCATCTACCATGATCGAACTTTTCCCATCTTCATACAAACGCTCCCCTAACCCTCATTTTCAGCAGTTTGTATATTGGCCAGACGTGCATTATGATCGTTGGTACAGCTCTTCGCCAGCACAAAAGAGCAATGAGTGGGTATATGTACAACCAGAGGTACCATATAAAATTATAAATCACGCTATTGATAGATTTTGTAAACATTGATATGCTATGTAAATGGAAAATACGGTTACACTTGAAATGTAATAAAGTGTGCAAATTGTAATATGATAAATCATGTTAATCGTATTAAGCTGTTATATTTTTTTGATGTATTAAATTTCTGAATACTAGTAATCAATTCCATTATATCATGTACATGTATGGAGAACCTAAATGATATTCATCCTATACCATGACAAAAACAATTAAAGACCCTTTTAATGTCTGGATGCTGCGTATATGATAGAATACAATCAGTTTTGAGTGAAGGTCGGGATATGGATATACCCTTACCGATGTGTCAGTGGCTATTCGTTCGGCTAGACTGAAAAATAGTCAAAAATGTCGAGTGCACTCGAATAAAAACAGTTAGAATGCCAAGTCAACAAAAATGACAAAGTGTTGAAACCCTTCCAATCAGTGCCAAATCTGACTATGACAGTGTTTGTTTGCCTGGGCATGGAAGAAACCTTTAAGTTAGTGTCACACTACTGTGATACGATTGGAGCGCAATCTCCTATTTATAGTTTTGTAAAAACGATGGTCTTTAAACTCTGATCTTTTTTTCAGATAATGACCATATACGATTAATCATTTTGACAGAAATCAAATTTTTTTCCCTTCAATGTTTGTCTTTATATATAAATTGATAAATTTGATTATCTATCGACTTTGCATGTGTTTTTTTCGATTTGATTTCATTCATGTTCCTTTGTTACTGATTTCACGATTCAATCGCATTTACTTGACCAACTTTACTTATTTTTCACGTTCATTTTTCACTATATATACCGAATGACACCCGCGTAAAATCTAAACAAAGAAATTTTACATGAATATTGAGTTTCCATTGCTTATAAAATGTTCCTTTTATAATAAAAGACATGGACATTTTTACCTAGGAATACTAATGTTATGGACTTGATTTCCTGGGAAAATTAGTCTGGGGACATAAATTTTATTTTAAAAATTGATACCCAACTCTTTAACAACATTCAAACATAACATTTATATTCACTTTAAAAATTAATGGCATGGACATTTTAACCTAGAACTATCAATAACATGGACATGATTTCCTAGGAAAATTAGTCTGGATACAAATTTTATTAAAAAATATTGATACATAACTCTTTCGTTTTGTCTTTAACAATACTGAAACATATTACATTCATATTCACCTTTTAGAATTAAGGGCATGGAAATTTTAACCTAGGACTATCAATGGCATGGACATGATTTCCTAGGAAAAGTAGTCTAGAGACATAAATTTTATTAAAAATATAACTATGCAATATTTCAATGGTTTTAATGTAATTGAATTTATTACAGGATTGTACATGATTACCTAGAAAAATTAGTGTGGGGACATATATTACTAACATCAGACTAAGTATACTAGTAAATTCTGTAAACATGGACTTTTTATACTAGTAATGTTTGTCCACCCAGACATATTTTACCAGGTCAAATTTATCACTTACACTAACACATTCAGGAAATATGGTTGGTTAAAAGCAACCGCGTGGATTACTTATATGTTACATATGTTGTTAGTAGGCGTGGTTTATTTCAATGTTGCTGTTATTGTTACTGTTACTGGTATGTTCCTCCTATCTAAGGAGCACTCCCGAAGGATAAGAATAAGAATATGAATATTTACATGTATATGAATATTTACAGGGACCTGTTAGTAGCACAATTACCCATATAAAAGTCATCACTCTGTACACAAGTTCTGATGTCCTGATTACTATATAACGACACATTCTCAGTATATACAATGTCTTTTGATACTTGTTATTGGCTTTCTAAAATCCTTCACTTTGGATTGTCATTCTGATATTAAGTATAATGCTCTTATATATGTGATAAATTTATAATCCAATCAAGCCTTGGTCTGATTTAATAAAGTACGTTTTATATGAAGACTGTAACATAATGTTCTTGTAATAGCTTCAATATCTTTACAGTTTGATTTCTTCAGTTTGAATAGTTCTTTAAACTTTGTTGCTGATGGATTAAGAATAAATAGTACAAGCAATCCTTGTTCCTCTACTCTGTCAAATGTTCCAACTGGTGTGTTGTTCTTCAAGTAGGATTTAAGAACTGACAAATGTTTATCTCGCTCCATCTTTAATGCAGTACACGTTATCAGAAAGTGATGTGTATCTTCACGGCTAGTTTCACATAGCAGGCACTTGTCACTTTCTCGACCTCTTGTGAATCTTTCTCTGTTTGATTGTAATGTGTAAGTTCTTGTGATTAACCTTGCTTTAATTTCGGCCATTTTCACTTCGATAGTTGTATTTGGTACTAGCTGCCAGATTTGATGAGGCTTTCCGATAGGCTGTTGATTTATATCAAGATATTGCATAGTGGTTTTATTTTCTTTCTCTGATAACCACTGTTTTTCCCAATGCATGTTTATTGCCTTTTTAGCTCACCTGGCCCGTCCGTCGTCCGTCGTCTGTCGTCGTTAACTTTTACAAAAATCTTCTCCTCTGAAACTACTGTGCCAAATTAAACCAAACTTGGCCACAATCATCATTGGGGTATCTAGTTTAAAAAATGTGTGGTGAGACTCGGCCAACCAACCAAGATGGCCGCCATGGCTAAAAATAGAACATAGGGGTTAAATGCAGTTTTTGGCTTATAACTCAAAAACCAAAGCATTTTGAGCAAATCTGACATGGGGGTAAAATTGTTTATCAGGTCAAGATCTTTCTGCCCTTAAATTTTCAGATGAATCCGACAACCCGTTGTTAGGTTGCTGCCACTGAATTGGTAATTTTAGGGAATTTTTGCTGTTTTTGGTTATTATCTTGAATATTATTATAGATAGAGATAAACTGTAAACAGCAATAATGTTCAGCAAAGTAAGATCAACAAATATGTCAACAAGACCAAAATGGTCAGTTGACCCCTTTAGGAGTTATTGACCTTTATAGTCAATTTTAACCATTTTTCGTAAATCTTAGTTATCTTTTACAAAAAATTTTCCTCTGAAACTACTGGGCCAAATTAATCCAAACTTAGCCACAATCATCTTTGGGGTATCTAGTTTAACAATTATGTCCCGTGACCTGGCCAACCAACCAAGATGGCCGCCATGGCTAAAAATAGAACATAGGGGTAAAATGCAGTTTTTGGCTTATAACTCAAAAACCAAAGCATTTAGAGCAAATCTAACATGGGAGTAAAATTGTTTATTAGGTCAAAATATATCTGCCCTGAAATTTTCAGATGAATCGGACAACCCGTTGTTGGGTTGCTGCCCCTGAATTGGCAATTTTAAGGAAATTTTGCTGTTTTTGGTTATTATCTTGAATATTATTATAAATAGAGATAAACTGTAAACAGCAATAATGTTCAGCAAAGTAAGATTTACAAAAAAGTCAACATGACCGAAATGGTCAATTGACTCCCTAAGGAGTTGTTGTCCTTTATAGTCAATTTTTAACAATTTTCATAAAATTTGTAAATTTTAACTAACATTTTCCACTGAAACTACTGGGCCAAGTTCATTATAGATAGAGATAATTGTAAATAGCAAGAATGTTCAGTAAAGTAAGATGTACAAACACATCACCATCACCAAAACACAATTTTGTCATGAATCCATCTGCTTCCAACCAGACAGACAAGTTTATTATACACTCAGGCACATTGTGTGCAACAAGAGCAACAAAATGTTTAATATTCACATAGACCAAGGTGAGCGACACAGGCTCTTTAGAGCCTCTAGTTATATTTGCCTTCACTATATTTATAATGGGAATGATGAGGACATCCCCGGAATTTCATTTATACAATCACCAACTGCTCAAGAGTAGGCTAGAACTTGGTCATGTTCAAAATATTTTTGAAATTTCCCCTTTAGACGACCATCCTAACGTGAGATATAATGTTAAAGATATAAGAAATATAGTTCCTGACATCAGACCAAGAACAGTGAAAACTCCAGAGATGAAATTATTCAAAAAGGTAAAACACGACGTCATTTTTGGTCTACAGAATAAAAACTAGACTGAATGGGGGCGACAGGCATTGTTCTGGAAATTTTTACAATTTCAAAGGGTCAATAATGTTGATGAATAATGTAATAATTGATCCTTCAAAGAAAAGGAGTGTTGCGAAAGGAGGTGAAGATATTCAATCAGTCATTGGCCATACGGAGAAGGATGAGGAAGTTACCGTTCAAAGTGGCTTTTTCAACATTCTTTGTAAAGAGCTTCCGAAAGTGACGTTTCGAAAAGTATCTCATTTTTTATAACTGGTTTTCGGGAATTTCAACACGAAAAGGTGATTACGATGGAAACTCGTACGATTCTACATTCACCGTTTTAATACGAAGAGGAGACTATGCAAATTTATACTGGACATTGATGGAACTTTTCAATACGTTTTTGACTATTCGTTTATTGGGTGAAAATCCGAAAACCACTGATGTCATATTAATGGATGCACATCCCGCTGGAAAATTGGACAATTTATGGAGTATTTTATTTGGCAACGTATATAGGATAGGACATATGAAGAAAAAAAGATTCCATAAAAAGCTAGCATGGGTCCTTCCAGATGCCCCAATGTCACAGTATGTACAAAATATTCCATTTGTCGAACAATTCAAATATGCCTTGTGTCAAGGGGTTCAAAATTCTTCATCTCTATATCACAATTGTACTGAATCTAAAAAAGTAACATTTATTTTACGAAAAGACTATGTAGCGCATCCTAGAAACCCAAAGGGAAAAGTTCAACGGAAATTATCAAATGAAAAAGAGATTATGGATTATCTAGTTCAAAAATTTCCAAAGGCTCATATACATGCAATACAAATAGACCTATTGCCAATTGAAAAACACATAAAATTAATATATGAAACTACTATATTAATCGGAATTCACGGTGCCGGTTTAGGACATACTTTATTGTTGCGTTCTGCATCTACCATGATCGAACTTTTCCCATCTTCATACAAACGCTCCCCTAACCCTCATTTTCAGCAGTTTGTATATTGGCCAGACGTGCATTATGATCGTTGGTACAGCTCTTCGCCAGCACAAAAGAGCAATGAGTGGGTATATGTACAACCAGAGGTACCATATAAAATTATAAATCACGCTATTGATAGATTTTGTAAACATTGATATGCTATGTAAATGGAAAATACGGTTACACTTGAAATGTAATAAAGTGTGCAAATTGTAATATGATAAATCATGTTAATCGTATTAAGCTGTTATATTTTTTTGATGTATTAAATTTCTGAATACTAGTAATCAATTCCATTATATCATGTACATGTATGGAGAACCTAAATGATATTCATCCTATACCATGACAAAAACAATTAAAGACCCTTTTAATGTCTGGATGCTGCGTATATGATAGAATACAATCAGTTTTGAGTGAAGGTCGGGATATGGATATACCCTTACCGATGTGTCAGTGGCTATTCGTTCGGCTAGACTGAAAAATAGTCAAAAATGTCGAGTGCACTCGAATAAAAACAGTTAGAATGCCAAGTCAACAAAAATGACAAAGTGTTGAAACCCTTCCAATCAGTGCCAAATCTGACTATGACAGTGTTTGTTTGCCTGGGCATGGAAGAAACCTTTAAGTTAGTGTCACACTACTGTGATACGATTGGAGCGCAATCTCCTATTTATAGTTTTGTAAAAACGATGGTCTTGACCTGATGAACAATTTTACCGCGTGTCAGATTTGCTCTAAATGCTTTGGTTTTTGTGTTATAAGCCAAAAACTGCATTTTACCCCTATGTTCTATTTTTAGCCATGGCGGCCATTTTGGTTGGTTGGGCGGGGCACCGGACACATTTTTTAAACTAGATAAAAATGAAATATTTGCCACTGGATGTTAAACAGCCAACTATTAATAATGCATCGCTGTATCATGTCAAACCATAGAAGGTAGCATGGAAACTGACTAAAACAAATATGATTGTCAATGAACTATGGAAGTGATACTATAGTTTACTAGCAAACAACTTTATGTCATTACTATATCATAGTCCTAAACGTATATGAAATATTTGCCACTGGATGTTTAGCAACCAACAATCAATAGTTCATCGCTGTATTAAGTCAAACCTTACAAGGTAGCATGGAAACTGACTAAAACAAATATGATTGTCAATGAACTATGGAAGTTATACTATTATACTAGCAAACAACCTTATGTCATTATACTATATCTTATATAGTCCTAAACATACATGAAATATTTACCACTGGATGTTTAGCAGCCAACAATTAATTATTCATCGCTGTATCATGTCAAACCAAAGAAGGTTGCATGAAAACTGACTAAAACAAATATGATTGTCAATGAACTATGGAAGTTATACTATTATACTAGCAAACAACCTTATGTCATTACTATATCATATTCCTAAACATACATGAAATATTTGCCACTGGATGTTAAACAGCCAACTATTAATAATGCATCGCTGTATCATGTCAAACCATAGAAGGTAGCATGGAAACTGACTAAAAAAAATATGATTGTCAATGAACTATGGAAGTTTTACTATAGTATACTAGCAAACAACTTTATGTCATTACTATATCATAGTCCTAAACATATATGAAATATTTGCCACTGGATGTTTAGCAACCAACAATCAATAGTTCATCGCTGTATCATGTCAAACCTTACAAGGTAACATGGAAACTGACTAAAACAAATATGATTGTAAATGAACTACAGAAGTTATACTATTATACTAGCAAACAACCCTATGTCATTACTATATCATAGTCCAAAACATACATGAAATACTTGCCACTGGATGTTAATCAACAAACAGCCAATAATTCATCGCTGTATCATGTCAAACCTGACAAGGTAGCATGGAAACTGACTAAAACAAATATGATTGTCAATGAACTATGGAGTTATACTATTATACTAGCAAACAACCTTATGTCATTATACTATATCTTATATAGTCCTAAACATACATGAAATATTTGCCACTGGATGTTAAGCAGTCAACAATAATTATTCATCGCTGTATCATGTCAAACCTTACAAGGTAGCATGGAAACTGACTAAAACAAATATGATTGTCAATGAACTATGGAAGTTATACTATTATACTAGCAAACAACCTTATGTCATTATACTATATCTTATATAGTCCTAAACATACATAAAATATTTGCCACTGGATGTTAATCAACAAACAGCCAATAATTCATCGCTGTATCATGTCAAACCTGACAAGGTAGCATGGAAACTGACTAAAACAAATATGATTGTCAATGAACTATGAAAGTTATACTATTATACTAGCAAACAACCTTGTCATTACTATATCATAGTCCTAAACATACATGAAATATTGGCAACAGGACGTTAAGCAACTAATATTGATACTAATTAGTATGTCAAGCCGTTTAAGGTTACATAGAAACTAATAACAAATAAATATGATTGTCAATGAACAACGAAAGTTATACTATTATACTAGCAACAGATCGTTGGCGTTTCAATGGGCAGAGTTGCCTCCCTGGAAATATCTGATATTGCTATATTTGACCATAATTATAGACATAAAACAGAGAAATATGCTATAAAAATAATATGAAATTTCACTTAAGAATGAAAATTGATGGATTTAATAAATTTAATGAAGAAAGTGAACAACTATTTGAAATAGTACACTGTTTTCATTCCTTCGGAAGGTACGATAATTCTTAGAAACAATAGCAACATGTACTAATGAGAAAAGCGTATATATACGTTCTAAAGTATACATGTCTTGTACATTTCACCCTAACGAAACAGTTAGACTAAGTTAGCATAGATGCATATAGCAACTTTCAAAGAAACCAAAGATTAGAAAACAAATGACTGAAATATTTTTGAATATCTTAACACGGTATTAACAAAAATTTTGGTATATAATCCGGAAAGATCCGATTGCCAAAAGATAGATAAAAAAAAACTATCTAAATCCAAACCAGATAGTGGTTTAAAAAACAATAAGAATATTGGCAACATGATAATTAATCATTAGGCCAAAGACATTGATTCACAATACCCCACCACGGGAGGCTTTAGTATACAATCTGTGAAACAGATGTAAAAAGACGTGATGCCGTTTACTTTCAAGCGATCACATACAAGGAAAACCGAATGGTTCCTGTTATATTCATGTATAGACCCGACATGGTATCTACACAAACCTCTTCAATTGTTAAACATGGAGACATTTGTATATTATCAAATAGGTGTTAAAACATACACGACAGTCTGCTGTTGAATTCCACAGTATAGCACTAATAACTACTATCTCTATTAGATCTCGTGTAGATTTATGATAGATTAGATCACGTGAATAAAGACAATAAGTCTTTTCATTATATATATGAATAATTAACCAAAGGTGCTGATCTACTTGGTCAGTTTCTTTAGTCTGTAAAAAGACTAGCTACAACGTAGACCTATATGCACGTGTAGTAAATTTGAAAAAAACTGTTATGAAACAGACACACATCTATCTATGATACTAGATACGAAATAAATATATAAAGGTCGACCTCTGATGAGGATTTACCTGGGATTATTCCCGAAAGAACCCGAAACATTGCATATTAAATTCTAATGAATTAAGCAATAAAAAGTACGTAATGTCAGGTCAGAAATATTGATATCATACCATGAAGAAGTGGGTTTATGGTCAATTTATAAAACTATTTATAAAACTAACTGATTGATCTCTTATCATGATTTGATCACTTGAATCATGATTTGATTGATTGATCAATACTTTGTATAGCATAAAGTGACACGTTTTGCATTGGTTTATTCCTTGTCTATACGTTTTGTGCTGTTCAGTGACAAATATCTGTGAACAATTTTACACGTAAAATTGAGAAAAATACTCTATTTCCTGTTTTCTCATCAGAAAAAATGAATTGCGAATGAGTTATTCTAACACTAGATTTGCCATTGCAAGCAATAGCGGAGGATGTCACCCCGTTCTGGACATTGTCACAGTAGCAGCAACCAGTTTGAGTGTACCAAAGTCACATGGCACGTCTAGTATACATGCCTTTGACCCCCCCCCCCTTTTCTCTTCTCGTAGACTAAGAGTGATGTCTACATATAGTTGGGGGAACTCTTTAGAATCTTAAATTAGACACATGCGCGAGGAAGAAAGGTGGTGTCACGTGATACTGAAGTATATTATCGTGGAGTTAGTACATTAATATTCTTTTCAGAGGGGACCTTGGACAGACATCATGTGTATATATTGACGGAGCGGCATACTAACTGTTCATTTTATTATTCAATGTCTCGCGTATCACACGATACATGTATTTTATCTTGTACAATTTAATTACACGCTTATCGATTGATTTCAGCTAATGTGTATATTTTTGCAGGTGTTCGATTAACGGATGTGTACTTTAATGCAAGTGCAGATATGTCAATTATGTGTACTCTTCATGTTTCTCTCTCTCTCAGTGGCGATTTTCTCTATACATAATGACATAATAAATACTTCCATATCCAACTGAAATTGATCGTCTCATGTATATGTTCAAGTGGTAATGTTGTACAAATTATAATTCTTCCAGATATTGTGTACAAAAGAGGGACCAGAGATACCAGAAGGACAGTCAAAGTCATAAATCGAAATAAACTGACAAAGCCATGGCTAAAAATGAAAAAGACAATCAGACAAACAATAGAACACATGACATAACATAAAAAACTAGTTATCAGTGTTTTTGCAAGCAGACAGTCTTTGTTTTCGCATATTTCTGTCATATTTTCACAACTACATTATACAGTCTTAAGCATTGGTACAAATACTAACCCTAACCTAGAGACTTTTTATGAATATTAATATTGTATAAGGAGAAAAACAAAATTAAAACCATTCAGGTATCCTCATTTTCCGTTTGAGGAAAAGCTGCAGAAGGTTTGTATCGAATCGTTCGCACCCACTCATGTTCGCCCCCTTTCACTTTCGCACCCTACATGTTCGCACCCAAAGTCCGTTCGCACCCTACATGTTCGCGCCCAATTTTAACTTTGTAATCAAGTAGTATTCTTATAAGTATTATTGTTTTCATTGTCTCAAAATAAAGTGATACAGCATTTTTTTGTGTTGAATAAATCTAGATCATGTTTTGGATAGTGTATTGTTAAAAAAAATAATATTCCTTTCTAACTAAAGTGGGATTCTGTCAACGTTTTATTTCGTGTTGAATAACTCTTTATCATGTGTTGGTTAGTGTATTACTATAACTTTGTTTCATTGACTTGTTTCAAAATGAAGTGAGATTCTGACTACGTTTTTTTTTTAGTCTTGAATAAATTTTATCATGTTTTGGTTATAATAGTGTATTGCTATATTTTATTGTTTCATTGTTTCAGACAAGGATTTGTATAGTGCTATACAAATCCTTGTTTCAGATCAAAGGGACCAAGCTGTTAAAAACAATTATCTTTTGTGTTTTTCATTTATAATCTTCAATCTTTTACTCATACCAAGCTATAAATACATTCAGTATTTACACGAAAGCAATTAAAAACAACAATGATGATTTTCCAATTATTCAACTGGAATTTGAATTAAAATTGGGCGCGAACGTGTAGAGTGCGAACGGACCTTAGGTGCGAACGTGCGAGGTGCGAACGTGTAGGGTGCGAAAGTATATTGGGCGCGAACGGACCTGATACCGTTTGTATCAGAAAACTTATTATTTGTACAAAATTATATCTTGTAAAAGAGGAACGAAAGATACCAAAGAGACAGTCAAACTCATAAATCTAAAACAAACTGACAACGCCATGGCTAAAAATGAAAAAGACAAACAAACAACAGCACACACGACACAACATAGAAAACTAAAGAATAAACAACACGAACCCCACATAAAACTAGGGGTGATCTCAGGTCTAATTCGGTAGGTCACATTCAGGAAAGGGAAGGGGATTGTAGTTACGACGTAAGGAACATATCCGATATCATTTGTGATACGGTTATTCCATAACGGTCAACCAACTCGTGATGGCGTCCGTAAAATTTACGAAGGGATGATTTCAACTTCACCATTTGGAACTCTTGGTTTAATAGCTTCTTTGTGAGCAGAAACCCTCTATCAAGAAAATGATGATAGGAAATGCAAGCACGGGAATATCGTATCAATTGGGAGATATATACCCCGTATGCAGGTGCTGCTGGAATGTTGATACTTAGAAATGGAAAGTTCCCAATTGGAAAGCTGAAATCATCTCTTTTGTCGTAAAGTTTTGTTTTCAACCGACCCTCATTGTCAATTTCTAGATGTAAGTCAAGATATGAGGCCGACTTAACAGTATCTGTAGTATCCTTTATCTCTAGCTCGATTGGATAGATGCGTTCCACATAGTCACCAAATTTTGAATTATTTAGTGAAAGAACATCATCTATATAGCGAAAAGTAGAGTTAAAGGATAGTGCTCACTTCTTATCTTTCTTCCTAAGAAGTTCCTGCATGAAGTCAGCCTCATAATAATAAAGAAACAAGTCGGCAAGTAGAGGGGCACAGTTTGTTCCCATTGGAATGCCGACAGTCTGTTGAAAAACACGTCCTCCGAACGTAACAAATATGTTGTCAATCAAGAAATCAAGCATCTTGATAATATCAGTTTCAGAGAGTTTTTTGTTCGAATCAGAGTGATCCTTTACAAAGTAGGATTTATCCCTCCCTAAGACAAGATACTTGTATCTACGTTGGCCATTCTTTTTTACGAAGCAAAGCAATACCAACTCTTTCAATTTGTCTTTTAGTTTGGAATGTGGAATACTAGTGTAAGCAGCACATATAAACATCATAACAAATAATTCTGATTTAATAATACTGTCAATGTTTGCTACATCTTTCATATCACTCTTTGATTTAAGCTTTTACGACAATCGGGAAAATATCACCAGTGGGGTGTCGTTTATATTAAAAAGAAATTGCCTGTCAGATAAAATGATTGAAACGAAAAATTTGGAAAACAAGGACATCATCCAGATTGATGCAGAAGTACATTCATAAGGGATATATGTACCAGTAAACGTGGTCTGCACTTCAACATCATTACTTTTTTCAGCAATTAAGTAACACCCATATGACAGTTGACTATTCTCCCATCAATCAGATAGTCACAGTTATTTTTTATCATACAACCATGCAAATACTTGTTCAATTCAATACTGTAAAATTCATCCACAGTCACCTGTTTATAACAAAGATTTGAATAAACTTACCACTTTTTCTTTTAGTGCCTTTTGAGGCTGACACTGTAATGTAAAGAAAATGAATGCTTTGTCCGACAACAGATATCATTTAATTGTATGTAAACAGTTTACCCATTACATACAATATGTTATATGTTGCGCGTGTTAATATTGCATGTTGTATTTCGTATACAATGAAATGTTGCTATTATTCAACTGATATGCTCGCCTCATTGTTAAATTCTGAAGTCATATAATAAGAACAGCGCACGAGTACAGGCATCAGGTCTTCGTTGTATTCATATGCCCTTATCTACTTTCCTTACAGTCAACCAGAAGGTATAGGCAATCATTGAATGGGTAATTAAAATCATATTCTTATTTGGCAAACTTTTAGGAATCATTGGTCCTCAATGCTCTTCAACTTCGTACTTTATTTGGCCTTTTTAACCTTTTTTTTATTCGAGTCACTGATGAGTCTTTTGTAGACGAAACGCGCGTCTGGCGTAAATATAAAATTTCAATCCTTGTATCTATGATTAGTTTATTCTTAGTTGAAATACATCTTGATAAACGATGTTTGCTGTATGGATGACGTCGCTTTTTATTCATATACATACAAAACCTACCCGAGGGCTGTTGTTCAACTGGGCCTGAAATATAAACGATGCTGATGTCAAGATCACTGGGGTAAAGCTGATGACCGTAACTGCATTCACGGTCATCCCAAGATGTCGGATGAAAAATTAGGTCAGTTTCTGTATTGTCTGTTAAAGTGTTTCTATATCATTTTCTTTACAAATCATACATTGAAACGATGTAAATTTATAAAAGAATCACTCGGAAATCACTAATTACTTCTGAGAAATGTGCATAAAACGGGAAATTCGATTTGAAAAAATCGCCAAGATGACCGTAAATCACAATCGAGATGACCGTAACAGAATCAGCGATTCATAACAAGGCTGACCGTAACTGCTATTAAGATGACCGTAATTTGTAAATGATGACCGTAACTTTTAAAGGATGACCCTCAATTCTAAGAAATATCCGTAATTATATAACTATCTTTTTGTATCAAATGATTGCCAAAAGACATTCAAATGAACAGGAAGGGAAAACATGCCACAAAAGCGCGATAAAATGACACCTTACAAGCATAATTAAAAAAAAATGGGGTGCACAGCCTTCAACTGCTCGACAAAAGATTTTTGTTTGTTTCTGGGATTCCTTTGAATGACATATAATAAATACACATTTTTAAAAATGCCAAAAAATTGCATGTACACCCATTGATATTATATCGTCTTTCATTTTGTCGTGCAAATAAAATAACAGAAATATTTTGAAAATATCATTCGAATAAACTAGTGAAGGTGAGCTCCAGCAAAGTAGATCCTTAAAATAGTATTGTACGAAAAGCGTATCACAAGGCGGAACGTTGTCAATTTGTATATATACAGAAATGTTATTCATACACTCAGGATTCTAATTCTTCAAAATTATCTCCCCATTACGCCAGTTCATGCTCACAATCGTAGAAATGGAAGCCATTGTAGGGATGACGCTCTGCCAATTTTGCTCTTGAAAACTGATAAATTTATCCACATAGCACCATTACGATCGATCGTTATATGTCAGTTATATTTTAAAAGACAAATGTATCTACTAGCTAATGAGCATTAGTTAATGATCTTGTCTGCATTGATTCAACTTAAAAATATTGTCTGTTCGGATGTCAGATGGAATTTTTGAAAATTCTTAAGCATTTAAAAACATTCTAATTAAATATTTCGTGGAAGGGCAGACTAAACATTTTCAGTGGTTGAGATTATAAACCCTAGTTATCACACACAAGAAAATCATATTTTTTCGAAGATATCCATTTTCATCATCCAAATTAAAAGACTGTCGTCAAGTACTTTTAGAAAAAAATAGCTATTCGAACACACCTACTATGTTTTTGTGATTCATTAGATAGGTATCTCTCTTGACCCATATATTTCATCTTTTCGTACTGTCATTTTTTTACGTTATAAAGTCAACCTGTAGCTTTGATATATAATAATGATAGAATCTGAAGCGAGATGTTATATAAAATACTCTTGTTTTGTACGTTTTAAAGACAAAATATACACCCCAAACATGCCCCAACATAAAAAGGTGCACTCGATTTTTCTCTTTTCGATACAATCGTTACCTGTTTTGGGGAATTTTTTCTTGATTCACATAATGGAAGGGCAGACACGAAAATTTCTGAACTAAAAGATTGATATGTTCTCCGTCCGTGATAAAAAAAAAAAATCGGAGGTTATGCATTTTCTACATCCAACTTTAGATACTATACATAAAAAATAAGATGTGGTATTATTGCCAATGAGACAACTATCCAGAAAAGACCAAAATGACACAAACATTAACAACTATAGGTAACCGTAGTTACTATAAAAGGCCCCGATAAGAACCATGTCGTCAACTTGATATCTTATTGTTTTGCATTACTATGTAATAGATACATTGAAAACTTATGCAAATGGTGTTTTTAAAATAAGAAAATTGTCGTTTTATTTGTTTCTATTAGCTTTTTTAAATTTTGTTACTATATCAAACATTACAGTTAACATTTATCGCTTTCTCGATAAACACAGAGCTTCGATTCTTTTGTTCTATTTCAAAAGTGTTTCCGCCTGCATATATCAAGACAAATTAAGATTTTAATCTGCTTCCTCTGGAACCATACACATGGGCTCGATTACCAAATATTCGTATGTATTATTAATGTTTTCAATGCTCCATTTATTGGCATTATGTTTTTCTGGTCTGTGCGTACGTTCGTCCGTTCGTCTGTTTGTTTGTCCGTTTGTCCAGCTTCAAGTTAAATAAAATTGAAACTTAGTACACATTTTCCCTATGGTATAATCTTTTTAATTCTAAAGCCAAATTACAGTTTTATCCCATTTTCATAGTCCACTAAACATAGAAAATGATAGTGTAGATGAGGCATCCGTGTACTAGGGACACATTCATGTTTCTTCAAATTTTCGTCGTATCGCTGTCAATTTGTGTTAAAATTTTAACGTCGATATCAATAAATATTTCATTGTTTACGAGAAATATGCAATTTACTATCATTGTTATAAATCCTAAATATGGCCAATTATATTATAGTTCAAAACAAGAGGCTGTTACAACGACAGCAAACCGGATTTATTAATATTTATTTGTGTCCTGGCAATATCACAAGAACCATTACTGATGAATGGTGAAAGTGAAAATCGTCAATATTAAATCTGACCTCCATTTTGTCATCAGTATCAACATCTTAAAATTTGAAAAGCTTAGATTGAATGGTTCATGAGTAAATGCAACAACGTGAATGGAAACGCCATTGCACAATCTTTCAAGAACCATAACTCCTGAACGGTAAAAGTCAAAATCGTCATTATTGAACTTGACCTCTAATTTGCCATCAGTAACAACATATACAAATTTCAAAAGCTTTGGTTGAATGGTTCATGAGTAAATGCACGGACACGACTGGAAACACCATTTTTCAATCTTTCAAGAACCATAACTCCTGAACGGTAAAAGTAAAAATCGTCATTATTAAACTTGACCTCTAATTTGCCATCAGTAACAACATATAAAAATTTCAAAAGCTTTGGTTGAATGGTTCATGAGAAAATGCACGGACACGACTGGAAACATCATTTTTTCAATCTTTCAAGAACCATAACTCCTGAACGGTAAAAGTCAAAATCGTCATTATTAAACTTGGTCTCCATTTTGTCATCAGTAACAACATATTAAAATTTGGGAAGCTTAGGTAGAACATTTCATGCGTAAATGCACGGACGCGACTGGAAACTCCATTTTTCAATCTTTCAAGAACCATAACTCCTGAACGGTAAAAGTCAAAATCGCCATTATTGAACTTGACCTCTAATTTGCCATCAGTAACAACATATAAAAATTTCAAAAGCTTTGGTTGAATGGTTCATGAAAAAATGCACGGACACGACTGGAAACATCATTTTTTCAATCTTTCAAGAACCATAACTCCTGAACGGTAAAAGTCAAAATCGTCATTATTGAACCTGGCTTCCATTTTGTCATCAGTAACACAATGTAACAACATATTAAAATTTGGGAAGCTTAGGTAGAACATTTCATGCGTAAATGCACGGACACGACTGGAAACTCCATTTTTCAATCTTTCAAGAACCATAACTCCTGAACGGTAAAAGTCAAAATCGCCATTATTGATCTTGACCTCCATTTTTTCATCAGTAACAACATATTAAAATTTGGGAAGCTTAGGTAGAACAGTGCATGCGTAAATGCACGGACACGACTGGAAACGCCATTATTGAACTTGACCTTCATTTAGTTGTTAGTAACAACATATTAAAATTTTAAAAGCTTTGGTTGAAAGGTTCATGAGTTAATGCACGGACAACATTTGATTGCCGCCCACCCGCCGTACATCCCCAAATCAATAACCGACATTTTTGTCACAAAATCCGGTTAAAAAGAAATTTATGAAACATATTTATATCCGCTAACCGAGCCCTTATTGAGATCGACAAACTCAACAAAAAAGCTTTGAATACAATACGGATATTTCGTAGAATTGATGGTCATCCTATAAAAGTTACGGTCGTCCTATATAAATTAGTCAGTCTTTATAAATTACGGTCATCCTTTACAAGTTACGGTCATCTTTTTACCAATCACGGTCATCCTTGTTTTATGTTACGGTCATCTTGAAAATATTTTGATTATGATTTACGGTCATCTTAACGATTTTTTCATATCGAATTTCCCGTTTCATGCACATTTCTCGGAAGTAATTAGTGATTTTCGAGTGATTCTTTTATAAATTTACATCGTTTCAATGTATGATTTGTAAAGAAAATGATACAGAAACTGACCTAATTTTTCATCCGACATCTTGGGATGACCGTGAATGCAGTTACGGTCATCAGCTTTACCCCAGTGAAGATGTAAAAGATTAAAAGTAAAAAAATAATAGAGCATAAAAATAAAAATAGACCAGTGAAGTCTTTTAATTTATTAACACGCGTGTGACTGAGATATTCAATTGTAAATCTGACATTGACTGATAGAACCCAAAAATTTCCACATGCATTAGTAGTCAATATTCAGTAGTTACATAATCGTGTTATCTTTATATCCAAAGTACAACTAATTCTGATGTACAAGTACTGTCAATATTTGTTATGTTTTATTTGTATGTAATTATGCCAGTGCAGCTTAAAATACTGTCAGGGAAAACTGAGCACATGCCTGGGATTCAACTTCACATGAAATATACCATATTGTGTATGATCGATACATATAAACCAGAAATTTCGGACAGAACTGATTTGAATGTTTTCATTCAACAACTCAACAGTTGAAGTGCATCAGTTTATTAACCTATCCATTAAACAAGTCAATTTTTTGTCATTGTTTTAATGATATGTTTGCACAATTATGTAACACCAATGCAACGGTTGATATTTATCCATGAATTCTTTTTTAACTGACAACACAGCTATTAAAATTGGCAATTAATTGGATACTGTCATACTTATCAACATTTTCCAGCGACGGAATATCTATACTGTGCATTCTCATTTTTGTTTAAAAAAACATATGGATAAACTTACCACTTTTCCTTTCGATGGCCTGGGAGGCTGACACTGTAAGGTAAAGAAAGAGAATCTATGTCAGAGTAAAAGAAGCACTCACAGTATGTTAAGTAGTGAGCAATTACCTAACACTATGTTGTATGGGGCTCAAGTGAAAATTCAATGTTGTATAAATCTCTTTGTCTGAATTATACAACGGTAGTTAACTGTTAATATGTACTATTTTTTAAACAATGTGAATAAAACTTACCCTTAACTACTTGAAGGTGATATTTGGCCTGAAATATACAAAGAATTAAAAATATAACATTTTACTTTGACACATAGTACATCTATGCAGGTGATATCTGCATATTGCAATTGCAAACATATGAATATAAAAACTAAATGTTCCAGTTCCTTAGGTAGACTTGACAAGTTCTTATAAAGAAAGGGAATGCTTTGTAAGAGATGGAATTCAATTAAAAAATATATGAATCGCTTATGAATTATAAACCAGATGCTATAGGTTGTTCCTGTGAATATTGCATGTTGTACTTCACAATATTGGTCAAACGATATGTTCACCTCATTATTCCGTTTTGAAGTCGAAGAATATCATAGCACTTTACAATGGCAGAGGCATAGGTTTTTTAATGCGTAATTAACCACGATCTTTACAGGCAGTCACAAAGTATGCACATTATATTTTTTTTCAAAGTAAAATGTCTTTAGCATAGAACGTTTTCAAATAACATTTTCAGTAATTCAACTACAGGCGTACAACAAGTAAGTCTTGTTTCTAACGATAACAAAGATTTGCGTTCAAATAAAGAAAAAGAAACACTGTTCCTTCACAAAAATTACCCGACACATTTGAGTTACAGTGAATTTCCATATCTGCTTGTATCTACATGTGGATACACTTACTGCTCTTCTTCTGGATATCAAACCCTGAAATAGGAAACTAAGAAGTGAAAATGTACCTTTCAAACCTTTGTAACGTTTGTATCCAATTGGGTACTATACGTTATATTTGGCTCATTTCAAAATTATTGGAATTAATATTGACTGTTATGACATTAAACATATTTACGACATGCATGCACCCTTAAAACACGTTACATTAAATGTTGTATATCATCTTTCATAACAATGTTTATCCACCATTTCTTTTGAAAGGCTTGGACTAGGTGGGTGCTATTGAGGCTGTTTTTTTATCTCCTAACTTTGGAGGGCTATGAGGCCATGCGTTATATACCTAGTCGATATTTCCGAAAATCCGTAAATTAATATGTAAAGTAGTACATGAAACAGATTTGGATTCAAGGATCAGGAATTTGTCATGAATAGATTATGTCGTCAGTTTAATAAGTATGTGTTGTTGTAATTATAACAATGTTGTCGATTTTTGTTACATACTTAAACAAAAAGGGTGAACATAATTTTTTTGTATAAAATTTGAATTATTTCTCGATTTATAATGTAAAATGTTTTCCTTTCTTGATGTACAGTCATTGATAGTAAATATTGCTCATGCAAACACACCGGTGTTCATTCAACATAATGTAGACAAAATAGACCGCATGACTTCTGAATTGAACTACGGTAATAAAGTAATCAAAGACTTTCAAATTACCTTGTTTATATCTTTGATAAAGAATAAATTATTATATGTAAATATTAAACGAATCACAAATTCAAATTGTACAATATAATATTATATAAAGGTGGTACAAATAAATAAAACTGACACGAAAACTAGCCCGGTCGTTAAAGTATACATGCACAGTGGTTGTGTGATCAATACTACTTAATCGAAGATAATGTCGACGGATGCAAAAGTCTTTAACAATCTGAACAATATGGGTGAATGAACTTTACTTTTAAGTTTAGTAAGGTCGATCCAAGATTATTAGAATTGATGACCAAGGTCCATCTGCTAGTATTTTACGACCATCGAGGACGATAATGTATTTTGCTTGATCAATTGATTCAAAAACAAATTTCTGCAATTTCACAATTCAAACCGGGATATTAAAGCATTCAATTATTTTGCCATTTGGAGCCTATTCGGTATTAGTTTAGCTTATTTGTGAAGACTATCAGGTGATATTAACTAGAGGCCGTTGATGGGGGATATTGAAATTGAGAATAGTGGACAAAAATGTTAATGATAGAGACAATGGACCAAAAAATAAATAAAATAGCTAGAATAATGGTGTTAAAATGTAATGTAGTTTGTCTCTGGGAGATTTTTATTGGTTATCATACGGTTTCTCTTTATTTCTATGTCTATTAATTAGGAAGCGTGCTTTCATTATTTGCCAACATATTACTTATTTTGCAAACTACCATAGATTTCCGGTAAATGTTCTGCCTAAAACCACATTGGAGTCCCTGCATTTTCTTTCAAGTGGACCTCAGTTATCCAACCTATCCCATCATTACATAAAAGTTAAAAAAACAATTTTTAAAAAAAATTGGACCCCTCTTTTTCAAAATGCCATTTGGTTTGATTACATAAGAAGATTATGTGTGCCAATTTTCATGAAAACGTAAATAGTTTAAATTTGATAAATATACAGCAAAAAATGATGTTTTTTTTCCACATTCGTGAACATTTGATAAATATGAGTTATTTGAAAAAACAAATTGCACAAATATAAAGGACATTTATATAAAACAGAATAATTTAACAAAAAAACAGTTTGTGTTTATCTTTTAAAAGTTATGTATTTCTATCGAAAGGAAAAATACATCCACAAATCCAAATTTTGAGCAAATATATGAAATTTCTACCTCATTTTACTCAAAAAGTAGCAAATGAAGGTATATTTTTTATTACATATTTGATTTTATTAGGCAAAAAATAGCCTATATGCAAATTGTCAGCAAAATTTCAATATGGGATCAAAACTGTATCGTATGCCCTAAAAACGTAAAGCGGGCAGTACGCTGTGTAATATATCGAAAGCGATTGATTTGATAATATAGTGGTTATATGTTAATAAAAACATTTGAAGTACGTTTGAGTCTTATGCAACATTTGTGTTTATATAAATATTTGAAAACTGCCTGCTACCGACTGGCTGCTTGAGACTGGTCTCACAAACTCCGCATTTTCATTACAGCTGATTACATTGAGTGTGTAGACAAACGTTATATTTTTTGTTTGCTTGCTTGTTAGCTGAACCGTGAAGTCATTATAAGGTAAGGTATCCTACCCTCCTGTAGAAGGAGCCTACAGAGCCTACAGACAGATTGATTGGTTATCTGTCGAACTAGTCTACTCTGAAAGGAGGGTAGTTTACCTAATCTAATAATACAAGCAAGCTAACCAAGGATGCTACCTTTGCCTACACACTCAATGCAATCGGCTGTAACTTCTTTACATTAAAGGTTGCAACACCTTACAAAATTATTGGGTTCCAATAAACGTTTGGAAAATTCAGTCAATGTGCTTTCCCATAGGGTTTTATGCAGAACAATTACCGGAAATCTATTATGGAAGCTTGCAAAAACAATATCAAAATCGAAATCTAACTGAACAATGAAGTTACTCACATTAAAAAAAGGTTGAGACATTGAAGGCCAAATATGTTTTCATATTTCATATTCTTGCGTGTCTTATTTTAATCAGACGGTCATTACAAAGAAATTTAATATTAAGACAAAAATTAATGTAGAGTTTCATTGGTGAAATTAACACTACGATACAAATAAAGGATTCTCAAATGATCATGACTTTTGCTTGAAGTAAAATGATCAATCAATCAATCAATTGATCAATCAATAAAATTGAGAATGGAAAAAAAAGATGTGTAAAAGAGACAACAGCCTAACCAAAGAGCACAGCCGAAGGCCACCAATGGGTCTTTAACACAACGAGAAAATCCCTCAACCAGAGGAGGGCTTCAGCTGTCTCTAAATAAAAATATATACTAGTTATGTGAAAATGGACGTCACACTTAACTTAGATAAAAAAATTAAAAAAAAACATAAAAAACTAACAAAGACCGGATTCTCCTAACTTGGAACAGGCGCAAAAGTGCGGCGGGGTTAAACATGCTTTGTGAGATCTCAATCCTCCCACTATTCAACTATAGCTAGCTAATGTAAAATAAACAAACACACACAAATATGCACAGAAAAACTCAGTTTAAAACAAAATCCGAGTCCGATGTCAGAAAAATAAACAAAAGAAACTACGGAAAATAAATATGATTCATGAATCGACAAAGAACTACTAGCAGTAACTGACATGCCAGCCCGAGATCCCAATTAAACATATCGAAATAATATATAGATATAAGAAGACGTGGTATGAGTGCCAATGAGACATCTCTCCATCAAAGTTTATAAAAGTAAACTATTATAGGTCAAAGTACCCTCTTCAACACGAATCCTTGGCTCACACCGAATAGCAAGTTATAAAGATCCCCAAAAATGACTAGTGTAAAACCCTTCAAACGGGAAAACCAACGGTCTAAACTATGTAAAAAACGAGAAGCGAGAACCACATCAACAAACGACAACTACTGGTTTTTGTGTGATTATTTGATTACTAGACCAAATATTTCATGATTTTTTTATTATCTGGGACTGGATTTTTTTTAATGATTGATTACCAAGTTTAATAAAAAAAAAAACCAATGTGTGTATAGCAAACATATTAACTTTGGCTTGAAAGACGTCTATTTGTTTTTGCCTCGCTCTGCTCAGCAAAATTGATAAGAATTAAATGCTAAGATTGAATGCGTTCGTTCAATAATCTTATTAAAATTCATGTCTATATTAATGTTCTCATACACATAGGTATAACGAAATCAGAGATATACCTTTTTATCAGATTAGTTCGTCTAATTTACAAATGTAGTATTTTTATCTGAAGTAAATTTACTAACTTCTTTAATAAAGGATTTGAATAGGAATATGTCCATAGTACATAAATGCCCCACTCGCACTATCATTTTCCATGTCAAGTGGACCGTGAAATTGAGGGTCAGAACTCTATATTTGGCATTAAAATTAAAAAGATCATAATATATAGAATATGTGTACTGAGTTTTGCGAGAAATATGAATACCTACTCAAATCCAATCCATTAGAAAAATTGAGTTATTACAGAAGAGTGTCCACCATACACTTGCACTGTACTATTATTAATATAGTAAAATAGAATGATATACAAATGGATGAAAATCATATATACAAGATGTAACTGTAATATACAAATATTTATATAACATTAAAAACAAACCAGAGTGTACTGATTTGTATCACTACACTATACTAGTTATTACGTTGAAGTTGATTCCCTGTCATTTATTCACCATCCACGGAAGAACTTGTCTCAGAAAGAAAATTATATCTGTATATTAACCTCACTTTCAGGTATAGAGATGTGATATTTTTTTCTGAGACAAGTGCTTGTGACAATCCATAAGAACTTGCAGTCATTCGATGTTCAGTACTTCAGTACTTTGATTGTTTGAAAACGATGTATAAATACACTGCCACATTCGGTATGTGTTTTTGTTAGATGTTTTTTTCCATCTGTTTTGTGTCGATCTCATGCGTTAAGCCCTTTTCCACTGATTTGTATAGTTTGTTCTTATTCTGTGCTGTAACAAACTGTTCCAGGTTCAGGGGAGGATTGAGCGCTAACAAGCATGTTAAACCCCGCCATATATTGCATGTGCCTGCTCCAACCCAGGAGCATCTAGTTCAGTGGTTGTCGTTTGTTGATGTCTTTCATATTTGTTTTTAGTAATTTATGTTGTTTTAAAATAGGCCGTTATTTTTCTCAATTGAACTGTTTCATATTTTTCATTTCATGGACTATTGTAGCCGACAATACCGTGTTTTTTTCTCATTGTTGAAGGTTAAATGGTTGCTTGTATATAATTGGTTACATCCACTACATTTGAACTTTGTGGGATAGTTGACTCATTTGCAATAATACCATATCTCCTTCTTTGGAAAGTGTCAATGTTTTTCTCCCAGGTCACCCAGTTTGAATAGAATATTTTGACATTTTGCTGTGCTATTGGATTTGAGTTAAGAGCCAACCAGAGCTCACGGCCTGTTGGTGGGTAGTTGATGACTATGGTAAGCTCTGTATGTCTTTTTGAGTATTACATACATGTACGGTGATTTGGTGATGTCTTCATGTCATGCATTGTCCCCATTACTTTATATAGACAGCTTATCAGTCAATCTAATCTAACAAAGTAGCTTTCCTGGCCTTTTGTATAGTCAGACGAGAAACAAGATATAAACTGACTTAGCTTGGTATATACATGTATATTTAATATACTCATATAAATATAAAAAAGGAGATGTGGTATGATTGTCAATGAGACAACTCTCCACAAGAGACCAAAATAACACAGAAATTAACAACAATAGGTCACCATACGGCCTTCAACAATGAGCAAAGCCCATACCGCATAGTAAGCTATAAAAGGGTCCGAAATAACAATGCAAAACAATTCAAACAAGAAAACTAACGGCCTAATTTATGTACAAAAATTGAATGAAAAACAAAAATGGAACACATAAACAAACAACAACCACTGAATAACAGGCTCTTGACTTGGGACAGGCACATAAATTTAGATGTCAATGTGGCGGGGTTAAACATTTTAGCGGGATCCAAAAATCAAGTCAAATTGATATTTTAAAACAACATAAAAATAAAAAAGTGTAAAAAAAAATATTTAAATAATTGTTCAAAATATTATTGTGTTTGTGAGTGGAAAACTCTAGAAATATTCGAAAGTAGCTCTCTCGTTTTTGTTCTGCAGCTACGTTAAAGGAACACCAATCAAGTAATCGATCTTTATGACTATGGATTCAATATTCAATGGTATAAAATATCATGTTCTACTTGTCGTACACTCAATAATACTTAAGTTGGAATAGATCTACGAAGACTAAAGAACGGGCATGTGTGGTTTGGCAATTGTACATGCCCACGGCACAGATGTCCAGATATTGCTCGGAAGATGTTTTGAGAAGTTACGATGCTACCGGACATGGAAAATTAAACTGTTACATTACATTACAGAACACAAAACTGGCTATCTTTGCTTTAAACACAAGTTAAAGCTGACAAGGGTTACATTAAAGCTAAAAATCCCAATCCCACGGCATCAAATAATTTTAAAAAAAAACCAGATGATCTAGGCCTTTAGCATTGGAGGGCTAAAACTAGCATTGAGCCGTATCCAGGTCCTAAATAGAAAATAAAGAGATGTGGAGTAAATGTACACGGGACCAAATAGCACACAATATATAGAAAAAATACAAATTATTAATGAACAGGGCTTTTATTCCTGTTCATTATCTTGAAAGTAGCTGGAGGGTCTTCAACGAGGAACCGGACCATTGATACTCATTATACAAAAGTAACATGGGTTAGTGCATCGGACTATAAAAACAGAAGTTCCTGGTTCGATCCCCGTTCCGGGGAGAACATTGCCTATCCACTATTAATAAATATGTGTTAACTAACAATAGCCACACACTTGACTATGAAGATTACATTGTTTTTTTTTTCATCCTACATATGTCTTTTGATATTGCTTCTACATGCAAATACTAAAAGTCTTACACTGTATCTATATATTTTGCTCCGAGACCAGAAAATAATAAAATAAATAAGACAAAACTTGCGCTTTAGATTAAGAAAAGGTTTGAAAATTTTGTATATTTTTTTCCAGTTCTTCCGGGGTCCTTGAGCCCTTCCCTCGCCAAAATATAGTTTGCTTTATTTGTTATAGAGGCTTTTGCATCCGTCGAAATTTTCATCGATTAAAATAATATTGATCTGACAACCGCTGTTCATGTATTATACTTTATCGACCGGGCTAGTTTTCTTGTCAGTTTTAAAAGTAGTTACCTCCCTTGTTAGTGTGATGTTGTCATCAATCTATTTATTTGTACCACCTTTATATAATATTATATTGTACAATTTAAATTTGTGATTCGTTTCTAAAATATTTACATATAATAACTAATTCTTTAGCAAAGATATAAACAAGGTAATTTGAAAGTCTTTGATTACTTTATCACCGTAGTTCAATTCAGAAGTCATGCGGTCTATTTTGTCTACATTATGTTCAAAGAACACCGGGGTGCTTGCATTAGCAACATTTACTATCAATGACTGTACATCAAGAAAAGAAAACATTTTACATTATAAATCGAGAAATAATTAAAATTTTATACAAAACTTTATGTTCACCCTTTTTGTTTAAGTATGTAACAAAAATCGACAACATTGTTATAATTTCATTCTCTGAAGCACCTTTAAATGAATGACAAATAACAACATTGTCATTTTTTGAATGACAGTTTAAGTGTGGGAAAGATAAATTGAATACACATTCGTTTTTCGTTTTTTGTTTTTGTGAAATCAAAAATGAAAAATGAAGACTCTCATTTTTCGATTTTAGTTTTTGAGAAATGAAAAATGAAAAATGAAAATACTTTTGTTTTTCGTTTTGTGAAATCAAAAACAAAAAAAGAAAAAACTTTTGTTTTTCATTTTGGTTTTTAAGAAATCAAAAACGAATATTGAAAACACTTTCGTTTTTCATTTTGGTTTTTAAGAAATCAAAAACGAAAAATGAAAACACTTTCGTTTTTTGCTTTTTGTTTTTGATATTTCAAAACGAAAAACGAATGGACGCAGATATACACGGACCGTGTCATCCTCAACCTTTATATGTGATGTATTATCACCAAATACAACTTACATTTCAATATTAAGAATGACCACAAAACGGAAACCGTCAAAAAATTAATTAAAAATGCTAAAATTGTGACGATTTCACTAATTTAGAACAAATTATTGATTCTAGCTAATACCAGATAAATAACTAACAGTTTACATTTTAACAATTTTGAAAAACTGCTATATTTTTCGGCCAAAAAGGGGACCTCTTGATTCGAGCGTCACTGATGAGTCTCATGTAGACGTCCACGTCCACGTCAA
>CM034354.1:42009764-42036430 GCA_019925275.1 Mytilus edulis
ACATAAGCTATGAGGTACCATACTACATATGTCTCTTAAATAACGTACAAAAGTATATGACAATGTTAAAAAAGACGACCAAACTGTTCACAATACAACACAAAAAAAACTACATATAAACGTACATTTGTACATTACAACATTTTACTGGGAAGGTCTATTAACAGGACAGATAAAACCAGGACACTTTTTTTCGATACGTTTTTATCTGTAACTTTTGTTTTACTCAACATATGGTTAAAATTTTAATTGTATAATAAAGAAGAAAGTATTTACTAACATTATTATTAAAAAAAACATATAAAAAAAAATTAAGAAGTAAGAAAAAATCTGCCAGGACAGTTATATTTTAAGAAAAAAATGGCTGAAATTGCCGTGAAAAGTTTACTTATAATTGGAATATTTTCTCCAAAACAACTGTCTGGCATAATATTTTGGTACGATTGTAAAGTTTATGGAATATCAATTATAAAAATCTATAATCTTATTTTTTTTTCATCTCTTAAAGGTAAAAAAATCTGCCAGGACAGTAGCCTTTTACATTAGAAAGTTTGTTGAAATTAGTTCAGAATCAAAATATAAAGTTGAATATCTTCTTCAAAATAAATGTCTGGTAAACAAATGTTAGTTCATTGGAAAGTTTAGAATATACGCTTTATGAAAATATAAAATTATATGAAGTTTTATGTCATTAACGTAAAAAAAATCTGCCAGGACAGTAGCCTACTCCATTAAATTTTAAGCTAAAAACGGCTGAAATTGCCGAGAATTTTTTACTTATAATTGAAATAATTTCTCCAAATCAACTGTCTGGCATATTATTTTTGTATGATAATAAAGTTTAACGAACTTTTATTTCTAAAATCTACAATTCAATAATTTTTTCGTCTTTTAAAGGTAGGAAAATCTGCCGGGACAGTAGACTATTACGTCAGAAATTTTGTTGAAATTAGTCTAAGGTCATAATATAAAGTTTAATATCTTCTTCAAAATAAATGTCTGGTAAACAAAAGTAGGTGCATTGTAAAGTTTAGAGTATAAGCTTCCAGAAAATATAAAAAAATATGGACTTTTATTTCATTAACATAAAAAAAATCTGCCAGGACAGTTGCCTTATGCGTAAAAAAAATTGGTAGAAATTCGCTTAAAATCAAATTAATCTTTTCTTAAAAATTAATGCAAGAACAATCGTGTTTATAGGAAAGTTCGAATATTCAGCTTTATGGAAATATGAAAGAAAAAAAATACAATTATCTGTGTGTTTATTAAAATAATATTTACTTATTTGCTATGTTGAATAATTTGATCTATTTTCAGATTATTAAAGGCAGCAGACATATTGTTGAAAGGGCATGGGCTTATATTTTATTAATCAAAAACATTTCAATTATACACATACATATATATAAAATAAATAATCATGCAAAACAATAAAAACCAAATAAAATAAAAACTGTAATATTCCAAATTATGTTTTGACAGTAATAAAAACTTCAAAGTCACTGATTGGTGTCAAATCATCAAAGGTGTTTATTCACTAATTAGTAATGTGTTTAGAGCAAAGGAATGTGTCACCATCTTTTAATCCGGTACATGAAAAGTGTTTCCAAATGTTGCATTTTTAACACCTTTTTGCCATTCACATCCTAACATGTCCTCTACTGAATCACATTTTCCACACTCACAGTTACATTCTACAACACTGGTTTTATATTTCGGTTTACCTTTCATGCTAATTTTTTTTTTGGAAATGGAATAAATTCACCTTTTTCCAAACAAATCACAAGATGTTCTCTTAAAAGTTCAGTGTCAAATTCTACATGTATCCCACCTGAAAAACTTGTAAAACAAAATTCTACAGCATTTGCAATTGCAAACAACCCACAATCTATTGAATTAGTTTGTTTCTGAACTTCTGGTAACTTGACCAAAAGCCTTTTTTTACCATGTGAATATATTTGGGAAAGCTGTATTTCTGAAGATGTTGTAAGTGTGTCGTACATGCTGTCCAATAGATAGACTTCATTTGATTGTTTGGTTAAAGAAGTGACCCAGTGTGAATGCCCTGTATGATGAATTTGTACAGCTGGAGCCTGTGTAGGTGTAAAACTTGTCTCAGAAAGCCATTTTTTTTGTTGATTACAGTCCTCCGTGTTAATAGACTCAATGACAAATATATCACCTGCTTTAGGTTTAGTTGGTGGCAATGAAGTGACCTTACTCATGTCAGGGTCTGACAGAATACTAACGATTGTCTCCTTGCTCAGTTCTTCAATGCAAGTGAGGTACGGAACTATTGGCCCACCACCGACCAAAATACTAGACTGAGATGTATCTGATGTGACATGTGAACTAGACTGAGATGTATCGGATGTGTCATGTGAACTAGACTGAGATGTATCTGATGCGACATGTGAACTAGACTGAGATGTATCTGATGTGACATGTGAACTAGACTGAGATGTATCTGATGTGACATATGAACAAGACTGAGATGTAGCTGATGTGACATGTGAACAAGACTGAGATGTATCGGATGTGACGGCATGTGAACTAGACTGAGATGTATCTGATGTGACATGTGAACTAGACTGAGATGTAGCTGATGTGACATGTGAACTAGACTGAGATGTATCTGATGTGACATGTGAACTAGACTGAGAGCACTATGAAAATATATACAGATGTTCTATACAAAAAGCATAAAAATATGGTTTTATAATTGAGTATGAAATGTATCAAAAGGTTAGAATATAGCACTTTTTTTTTTTTTCTTAGGGCAAGAAAAGGGGTGGGCTTATCTCGCCCCGTTAACACAAAGATATAACAGTTAAGGGTATTTAACGGGTTTGGGCTCATATAGCCTTTATTTTATCTATTTTTCTCAATTTCAAATTGTTCTTCTTAGCCACTTCTTCGATGTTCAATTTACGTTCTTCTGAGTACAAGAAATTCTTCTTGTCTCGTACGTCTAACCAGTGGTCATGACTTCTTTTGATGGCGCTATAGAAAGTCGGATCTTTTTCTTTTTCAATTAGTTTATAGGGGTACAGTTTATCTGAATAGACAAGGATAAAACTGTTTTCCTTTTCTACCTCGAACAGAAAGGTCTTTTGTGGGAGGTCGAGAGTGATCTTTCCTATCCTGTATCTTGAAGTTCGTTCAGTTTTAGTTTTAGTTTTTTCCATTCCTGCATAACTTGCTGAAAGTTGACCCTCGGCACCTGTTGTGCAGGCGGGATCCTCGTGTGGTTTACAGGATAGTGTTCTGTCAACATTGGGTACTGTGATTAACGGTTCTTCCTGTGTAATCATTACCTCTGTAGGTTGAGCGGTATTTTAGAATATAGCACTAGTCTTATTGTAAAGCAAAATTATATCCGGGTGAAATTTGATCCGGAGGAAAAAATTTCACAGTAGTTGTAGTTATTTTTTTATCCGGAGGAAACTATTTCCCTGGGATATTTTATCCTTTGCCGTGAAATTCTATCTGGGTAGTTAACTTATTGAATAGTTATTAGAAAAAAATTGTCCTTTAAAAATACAATGAAATAATAATAGTGTATTCGAATAAAGCGAAATTGTTAAAAAAAATATATATTATAATGGGAAATAATTTCACAAATTATCCTTGAAAAATTTTTCTGAAATATTCAAGTCAATATCATCCTTTTAAAAAGAAAATTATCATGAAACATAGGGAAGAAAATCAGAAGTAATTTCAAAGATCGTAATTGTGAAAATAATATCATGATTAAATAAGGTTAGTGAAATTCATGTAAAAGTGAGTTGTTTTCAGATCTCAGTACAAATATAAATTTAAAAGTAAGGTAGAAATATAGTTGCATATTGCTACTGTTAACAGTAATAGAAGAATTTGATTATGATGATATTTTTAACTATATAAATAGTTTTGTCTGCATGGGGACAGAGATGTAGTTGTTGATTATATGGAAATCAGATAAATCATAGCATAACAATATATTGGAACAATAGCATGTTTAACAGCTGGATATTTTTTACCTGTGAAATGTTATCTGTCTTATTAAATCAAGTTGTAAGTCATCTTTTTATATAAATGAATATATAAAAAATAAGATTCAAATAAAAGTTTCGCTATAAAATAGATTCAGAAATATATTATATTAATGTCTTTAAAATACAAATTGCTCATAATTACCTCCCTTTTATAAATTATGCAAATTTAGTCTACCTTTGTGAAACATTTTATAATTATAGTCAGGTATATATTGATTGTGAGTAACTTGCATATTAGTTAATGGGACTCTATTTCACACGGTTCTGTGAAATATAGTACGGCAAATATATACCGGTACATACGATCCGCATAACACAGATAGATTTTCACTCCTCTGGAAAAAATCAACCTGTGAAATACCATGCCTGGAAAAAAATTACCGGGACAAATTATCCTCAGGATAAAATATCACAGAGGAAGAAATAAACCGTTACATTATAACTTTTAATAATGAAAGGCCGGAGAAAAATTGCATCTATATACCTAGAGTGACACGTGCTCACAGTGATCACCGGATTAATTAAGTTAATTATCACACGCTTAAAGCGTAATATACATTCTATAATTTAATTACTCTTTGATGCTTGCGGTGAAATTGAGATCTAATCAAATTTAACTTTAAAATCTACAATTAGTAAGTGTTTCGATGTGTATTGTTTTCAATTGTAATTTTGATAAATAATTAGAACCAAACAAACTTACTTCTCAAATGTATTTATCACCACACGCTCACTTTATGGTTGGCTGACTACAGAATACACAGATTAAATTTTGGCACGTGCCATTATTAAGTTATAGGACGGCTGATAGGCAGATTATCTATTAATTTCTTTATTTTTATATTATAGTTGGGTCTGTTACTTTAATTTAGTATCAAAATTATATGTCAGACAATCGCAATAAATAAACTATTGCATTTACAGTTAAATAGCGTTGTGAAATTATACAGAAATTCAATGGAGTAGGCTACTGTCCTGGCAGATTTATTTTAACACTATGTTGAGTAAAACAAAAGTTACAGATAAAAACGTATCGAAAAAAAGTGTCCTGGTTTTATCTGTCCTGTTTTTAGACCTTCCCGTCTTTGACAAATATTTAGAAATAATTCTACTTTCATTTTCGATTCTGGAAATAAAATGTGCCAAGCCTAAATTTACAAGTAGGTATGAAGATGAATACATTGTCAATATATATATGTTTTACCAGCAATTTTTCATATCATAAAACACCCAATGGATAACAGTCACACAGTATATATTTATTGTAAACAAAAGGAAAGAGAAACAAGTGATGACACATATTAAAACAATTATTTTTATTTCTCATTCCAGGAGTCAGTGCTCTGTTTAAGTAGAGCACACATGAATACAAACCAACATAAATAATATGCACACTTTATTCAAGCATAGTGACATTCAAAGAAGTATTCAAACCGATTAATAAATGATTGAAAATTATTTATAGGCACCTAATTTATATAGGAAGGAAAGAACCAGCACAAAGAGGGATAACTCTATTTAATGATAACATTTATCTCATTCTGATTTTCTCAGAAACAAACTAATGACACTAATGATAAGTTCAAGTTTACTCTGTAGTCTGACTGACTTGTTTTTCGAGACAAGTTGCTTTGTCCCCAGCTTGTCTTGAGCTAGCCTTTGGACGGTTGGACATCAGAGTAATCTCAGAATAACTAATGATATATATATTGAACATGTTAAAATATTCTACACTTGTTATGATTCAGACACATAATTTTGAAATTTACATATATCTTTATTTTTATCAAATTTGAAATAGTTTTAAATCTTCTGCTCTTGAGTGACAGAGTGTTGCATTTTTGTATAAATTTACAAAATGAATTGATTTCATCTATTAATCAGTTGCTTTTTTAGCTCACCTGGCCCAAAGGGCCAAGTGAGCTTTTCTCATCACTTTGCGTCCGGCGTCCGTCGTCCGTCGTCCGTCGTCCGTCGTCGTCCGGCGTTAGCTTTTACAAAAATCTTCTCCTCTGAAACTACTGGGCCAAATCAAACCAAACTTGGCCACAATCATCATTGGGGTATCTAGTTTAAAAAATGTGTGGCGTGACCCGGTCAACCAACCAAGATGGCCGCCACGGCTAAAAATAGAACATAGGGGTAAAATGCAGTTTTTGGCTTATAACTCAAAAACCAAAGCATTTAGAGCAAATCTGACATGGGGTAAAAATGTTTATCAGGTCAAGATCTATCTGCCCTGAAATTTTCAGATGAATCGGTCAATCGGTTTTTGGGTTACTGCCCCTGAATTGGTAATTTTGAGGAAATTTTGCTGTTTTTGGTTAATATCTTGAATATTATTATAGATAGAGATAAACTGTAAACAACAATAATGTTCAGCAAAGTAAGATCTACAAATAAGTCAACATGACCAAAATGGTCAGTTGACCCGTTTAGGAGTTATTGCCCTTTATAGTCAATTTTTAACCATTTTTCGTAAATTAAAGTAATCTTTTACAAAAATCTTCTCCTCTGAAACTACTGGGCCAAATTAATCCAAACTTGGCCACAATCATCTTTGGGGTATCTAGTTTAAAAAATGTGTGGCGTGACCTGGTCAACCAACTAAGATGGCCGCCACGGCTAAAAATAGAACATAGGGGTAAAATGCAGTTTTTGGCTTATAACTCAAAAACCAAAGCATTTTGAGGAAATCTGACATGGGATAAAAATGTTTATTAGGTCAAGATCTATCTGCCCTGAAATTTCAGATGAATCGGTCAATCGGTTGTTGGGTTGCTGCCCCTGAATTGGTAATTTTGAGGAAATTTTGCTGTTTTTGGTTATTATCTTGAATATTATTATAGATAGAGATAAACTGTAAACAGCAATATTGTTCAGCACAGTAAGATCTACAAATAAGTCAACATGACCAAAATGGTCAGTTGACCCGTGTAGGAGTTATTGCCCTTTATAGTCAATTTTTAACCATTTTTTGTAAATTAAAGTAATCTTTTACAAAAATCTTCTCCTCTGAAACTACTGGGCCAAATTAATCCAAACTTGGCCACAATCATCTTTGGGGTATCTAGTTTAAAAAATGGGTGGCGTGACCTGGTCAACCAACTAAGATGGCCGCCAAGACTAAAAATAGAACATAGGGGTAAAATGCAGTTTTTGGCTTATAACTATGAAACCAAAGCATTTAGAGCAAATCTGACAAGAAGTTAAATTGTTAATCAAGTCAATATCTATCTGCCCTGAAATTTTCAGTTGAATCAGTCAACCCGTTGTTGGGTTGCTGCCCCTGAATTGGTAATTTTGAGGAAATTTTGCTGTTTTTGGTTATTATCTTGAATATTATTACAGATAGAGATAAACTGTAAACATCAATAATGTTCAGCAAAGTAAGATCTACAAAAAGGTCAACATGACGAAAATGGTCAGTTGACCCGTTTAGGAGTTATTGCCCTTTATAGTAAATTTTTAACCATTTTTCGTAAATTAAAGTAATCTTTTACAAAAATCTTCTCCTCTGAAACTACTGGGCCAAACTAATCCAAACTTGGCCACAATCATCTTTGGGGTATCTAGTTTAAAAAATGTGTGGCATGACTTGGTCAACCAACTAAGATGGCCGCCACAGCTAAAAATAGAACATAGGGGTAAAATGCAGTTTTTGGCTTATAACTATGAAACCAAAGCATTTAGAGCAAATCTGACATGAAGTTAATTTGTTAATCAAGTCAATATCTATCTGCCCTGAATTTTTCAGATGAATTGGACAACTGGTTGTTGGGTTGCTGCCCTCCAAATGGTAATTTTTAAAGAAATTTTGCCGTTTTTGGTTATCTTGAATACTATTATAGATAGCGATAAACTGTAAACAGCAATAATGTTCAGCAAAGTAAGATCTACAAATAAGTCAACATGACCTTAATGGTCAATTGACCCCTTAAGGAGTTATTGCCCTTTATAGTCAATTTTTAACAATTTTCATTAATTTGGAAAATTTATGTAAATTTTTACCAAATATAGTTCTCTGTTACTAATGGGCAAAGTTCATTATAGATAATATTGTAAGAAGCAAAATCGTTCAGAAAGTAAGAACTTCAAACACATCACCATCACCAAAATACAATTTTGTCATGAATCCATTTGTGTCCTTTGTTTAATATGCACATAGACCAAGGTGAGCGACACAGGCTCTTTAGAGCCTCTAGTTTTTTTTACTTGTAGATTAACTAAACATGCCAAAAAATAATTACAAAAAAAAATGCTGACTTTTTCAATGGACAAAATGATAGATGTACACTGTAAATATTCATATCTAGTTTGTCTTAATTTTTTCTGGGACATTTTGTTAGTATATTGTATTTTAATAGATATAGGAAGATGTGGTGTGAGTGCCAATGAGACAACTCTCCATACAAATAACAATTTAAAAGGTAAACCATTATAAGTTTACTTTAACTATAGTCTGAGTTTAGTGCAGATAAGTATAAGTTATATTAGGTACAAACATATCAATTAGTCCCAGCAAGGATTTGTATTATAGTTCAAGGTAAAATTTAATCAGTCATTGTGAAAAGTATGAGTACTATAAAATTAAAAGACTGGTTGGTCAGTCTCCTTCAGGAATGCTATATTTATACATAATTTTGTTTTTTCAAGTCAATACAACATACAATATAACCAGATTTTTTTTTCTTCATTGCAGTGAGAATAAAAGAGTTAATGTACATGATGTACATGTATGTAGACCAAATGTAATATTGAGTTGACAAGACTTTGACATTGGTTTATCAGAGATCAAATAGATTTACATTCCATTAGAAAACTATTATCACAAAGGTAGCTGTACAGAACATGGCTTACTTCATACCCTCTAGTCAGTTAAACAGGGGACCAGTCATACCAGATAACCCAGATGTTCAAATCATTAAACAATGTGTTCGATATTTGTCAGCGTCCAATGGAAACACAGAATCTGAACAAAATTTACAGGCAGCAATAGAACAATGTCTTGGGAGAAAATTCTCTGCATCTTTGATTCCATTTTTAAAAAGTTATCCAAAGAATTTTGAAATTGAAACAGATGGAAGAAACAGTTTTATCAGTGCTTTGACCAAGTTAGAACTTTGTCCCACACATTGCTCAGGTCGTGGGACATGTAGAGGATCTCCTATTTGTGACAAACTCCACATTTGTAAATTCTATTTATTGTCCAATTCCTGTCATGTAGCTAAATCAGGAAAAGTTTGTGCTTTTGGACATGATTTAACCACAGCACATAACAAGGCATTGCTCAGGGAAAATTACATTGATGAACTAAGATTGGAAGATTTACGAAACCTTTTTAAAAGGGTTAAGAGTAGATGTCCGATGACAACGCCACAGATTTGTAAATTCTATAATGTAGGAAAAGGATGTACTAAAGATATAAGAGGTCAGCCATGTCCCTTTCTACACCTCTGTAGATTCTATATCAGTGGGACATGTAAATTTGGAAAGGGATGTAGAAGGAGTCATGACCTTCTGAACCAACAGGTCAAAGGTAAAGGGACATAATTTATATTTAAAGCTATATTGTAAAGTTGCATTTTCCTTTTCACATGTTCTACAAGATTACAAAGTTTTTTAAAACTGATGACAGATTGCTTTAGCAATTTATAAAGATGACTTATAAAACATTTGTAATTCAGTGTTCGTCTATGGTCTTTTATTTCTGAAATTTCTTTTCTTGCACACGTATACTTTATATTATAATTAATTATCATTTGAATTGCAGACATCAGAGACATGTAATGGCATTATATATTTCTCTGCAGACACTTTAATAAACATTTAATTTACCATAAATTTTATAACCAGATGATTGATATCAATTAAAGTGAAGCACCATCAGATTAATAACAGTACCTTTATTTAATGAACAAATGATTCTTTATTACAGCTCTTCTAGAAAAGTATGGCATAAGCACACGTAGGAGTCCAAAGGAAGTTTTACTGACCTTCAAGAGATTGGAGTATCACAGTTTGGAGATGACAGTGATTCTGGTAGTGTGCAGTCATCTACTGGAAGACAAACAACATCAAGATTTCAGAACATGAAAAGGTTTGCGTGCTTTTTATAATTCTCCAGTATTAGATATTAAAATAAATCTGGATGTTTTGTAAATGACATTGAAACAGCATTCAAACATAAGCAGAATGGATATCTAGTTTTTTCAGTGTTTTTCCTAAAATGTTTATACCCCATCCTTTTGAATTTAAGTTCTTTATTTTTCTCTAAATAAGTTATCTTTCAAAAAATGATTATCATTAATAATTGGGTTAAAAATCCTTTTAGTCACTCTTTACTTCATGTGTACCTGCACCTTGTGATTGAACTCAATTTCTTAATTCATATGATATAAACACATGATATAGGAGGTGGCATGTTCAGTGGGATGATATAAACACATGATATAGGAGGTGGCAACAGTGGGATGATATAAACACATGATATAGGAGGTGGCAACAGTGGGATAATATAAACACATGATATAGGAGGTGGCAACAGTGGGTACCAAAAAATGTTTCAATCTCTTCTTTGAAGGTCAAATTCAATGCAACTTAGTTGTAATCTACTTAATAAGTAGTTCTTTTTTTTCTCCAAAAATTATGTCTGTTTCTGAGTTCTGCTCTGATTTTATTTGTCCGTATTTTGTATGGTAAGTTTTAGCTGCCATCATTAGTGATCATTACATAGTCTTATGAAAAAAGGATGCCAGTCATGAAAAGTCAATTTATTAACTTTTAAAAGTACAGGTACTAACATTTAAAAAAAAATTTGAAAATTTTGTACCAGAATATATTTTCTATTTCTTTTCATTGAAGGTTCAATTCCAATCCCAACCTTTTGGGTGGTATGACCAATCTATCATTAGCCAGTGAAATAGATACTGTAGATCCTTCTACACAGTCAATGTCAATGGAAATATGTATTTACCATCTTCGGGGGAAATGTGGATTTGGTAAAAATTGTCGTAGACACCATAAAGATTCCATGTACCAGTGGCAATTTAGACAGCAAGGTGACAATTCAGATGAATCGTGGACTGACTTTAGACCATCAGCAAGCTTTGACCTTGAACTGAACTTCAGTGATGTTGAAAAAGAAAAATGTTACATTGAATTTAGGTATGAATATGTCTACGACTTTATTAATGATAATGAGTTAGACGATAAATTTTAAAAGCAAGGAATATAAATATAATTGTATTGTATTTTAAAATCATTTTGGCTGTATTAAATTGAAACGGCAATTCAAAAATTATGAAATATGTATAAAAAAACAATTCTTTATAAAAGGATAATACATCAGGTAAGTGTACATTTATTTTTCAATCCTTTATGAAATAACTACCGGTATATTATATACCATAATATGATGATAAAGGCAAAACATTGTGCAAAACAGAGTCGTGAATTTGTAAAGCAATAAAAAAGTATGTCATGTATGTCCTATAAAATTAATTGCAAAATATAAAATTTAGATTTTTAGTAAATTTGTTATTTTGTTAAGATTACTAGAACTCAAATGAACTTAACATTAAGTTTAATGTTGATTTATTGAAGCAAAAGCCTTAACAACTAATTTTGCTTTGAATTCAAGTCTTGTAAAAGTTTATAATATACATGTATTCTACAACCCAATGTCTTGCAGTAAGCAGCATGTATTACAAGTTGACTTTGGGAAGATGATTGGTGAGATGAAAGGTTCACCCACACTTGATGTTAGACGTCTCACGACAGAATCTTCAGCTGTACAGAAGTTCCAACCATTGGCTACTCAGTGGAAATGGTATTGGAAAGACCAGACAAATAAATGGATCATTTATGGAGGACAGGTTAGTTTTTGCTTGGTATTAAATGCTGTACATGTACATTCATAATAATTGCAAGGCTTTTAGTTATATAGAAGGACAAAACTGGACTCCATAAAATTGATTAACCTTTTTAAATATGTAACCTTCTATCTCCTTTAAGATAAACAAATGTAAGTTGTTGAAGAGCGAACGAAAAAAATCTCATCATGTTGCATTGTGAAAAGGGTAAAAATCTTATCAATGTTAACCAATATTAGCATTATCATTGGTATCTTTAGGTGGTATGAAGGTATTCAATCTTTATATCAGATACAACTGATTTTTTCAGATTTTAAATTTTTAGGTAAGGATATCAAAATACAAAGGGACTATTGTTCATCTAAGTTTAACAATAGTATGTGTAAGGTTTTATTTTTTAAACGTTATAAACTGGAGGTGTTGACAATACATGACATATTCAAATTAAGATATAGAAAAATAGGCTGAAACAAAGCATGATATAATAACCTTAAGCCCTTAAAACTGTAGGATACTGATGAGTAAAGAAAAGATTTCACTTCTATTTATATGCAAATAAGGGGAGATAATTTATGTCTTACAAAATTGAGAATGGAAATGGGGAATATGTCAAAGAGACAACAACCTGACCAAAGAGAAGATAGCAGCCAAAAACCATACATTGGTCTTCAACACAGCAATAAAATACAGCACTAGGAGGTGGTCTTCAGCTGGCCCCTTTAAGCCTTATTAAAATTGAGTACACTTAACTCCAAAACATAAATGAACTAAAATTCAAAAACATAAATGAAATAAAATTCAAAAACATTTACATATACAATTTTTTGAAAATATCTTGTATTTGTTTTTATTAGAATGATACAGGTTATAAAGCCATGATTGACAGTGAAAGTCTGGAGCAACACTACCAAGAAAACCCAATAGGTCAGATGAAATTTGCAACAATGGGCCATGAGTATATTATGGACTACCAAAAAATGGTACAGAAAAATGTAGTCCATAAGACAGAGAGAAGTGTAAGAAGACGGCCAACACTAGTCCAGGCAGTGGAAATAGAAAAAAGGAAAAAGAAGTATGACATTTTACTATCTGCCCCTCTAGTCCAAAACCTAGTTTCTAATGAAAAAATCACTAGTCCTTATCCTAGTTTCTAGTGAAAATTTCACTATTCCTTATCCTAGTTTCTAATGAAAAATTCACTATTCCTTATCCTAGTTTCTAGTGGCCTACTGAAAATGTTTAAAAGATTGGTCTGATTATTTTCTTGAATGAGCTTTTGTTCTATTTTAAGTATCATAGTTTTGGCACAGTCAGATATTTTGCAGTTTTCAATCCACCTCACTTAATTATAGAAGGTTAAAGTTTAACTAATATCTGTCTTTTATAAATGCTTCTTTTTATTATTGTATAGGAGTGTAAAAGTGTTGACTGAAGAATGGTCTGGATAAAGTGCTGAAAAACTTCCTAAAATTGTATACATATTCTTGTACAACACTTTAGAATTACAAAAAGAGAAACATTTTAAAAATCTTTCAATATTATATCATCTTTTTAAGCGATAACCATAAAATTACATGTTAAATCAAGTTTTTCATTTATTTTTGTTTTCATTGTTGAATGTTGTCATGGATAGCATACACAGTCATATTTTGTTGCTTTTCATTACTTGGCAGAGGAGGGGGTGGGAGGGTCCTGATCCTGAAATCCTGGGCTTAAAAACTTGAAATCCCGAGGTTCCAAATTTAAATAAAATGAAATCCTGACATCTCAGCATTTCAAAAAAGAAATCCCGAATCCCAAAAGGGTCAATCCTGAAATCCTAAGGTTAAAAACACCTGATCCTGACGTCCCGAAAAAGGTGCTGCTTCCTATCTTGGCATGTTGTTTTAATTCCTAATCATTAGGAATGGAAACATAATGCCAATGTAAGTTATAGAAACTGATGACTCACCATTGTATTGATATTATGTAATATTTTAAAGTTGATTGATTGTAGTTGTTTAACTTCACTTTCTATATACTTTTGTTGAACTTATCAGGGACCATTTTTCTGAAAGTATGTGAAGACAAATTCAACAGATTATATTGATCCTGTTTTAAAGTCACTGATTTCTTATTTTGTATTATAGATCAGCTGATACAGGGAATACCAAGACCACAGCTACTTCATTAGTTGTTCATGCACCACTGGACAACAACCCTCTGTCCTATATACCACTTCATTGGTCATTTGATAGACAAAAAAGTCCAGCAGAAATCAGTGATCATTTTCACATGGTATGTAAAGTTTTAGTACTCTTTTGCCATCAACTATAAATAAAAGCCAGAAATCAATGTCTTATAAATAGATTTTAATATAACCTTAGACAAGTTGTCAATTTGTATAAAGAATCTTAATTGTTATATTTTTTGTTAAAATCTGCTTTCCTTTTTAAAAATAAGTTGAAAATTTTAATAAATGAATTGAAACACATAACAAGTGTTTAAACAAGTCAAAATTACAAAAACAAAATCAAATTCAGAAGTTGTATTTGTTATAGGAAATAATTTAAAAACAATTAAAAGAATTAAGACACCTTCTACTCTATAAAAAAGGAAAAAGAAAGCATGGCAGCAAACACAAGCAAATATTGTGGAATGGACCTTTTATTTTATTTCTTGCTAGTAACTCTATATTATACAAACATTTGTAGCAATTATATTTTTTTTTTGTAAAAATACACCATCTTTTAGGGTAAGCAAAATAGACCTAGCTTCACTACCAATATCTATATAAAAATACAAAAAGTGGTTCTCAAATTGCTTAAGAAGACAGAATTAAGAAGTGATTTAAATTTCATTATAATTGTAGGTAACATGTTCTAAAACAAGTGATGAGTACAAGAAGATGAAAAAGTTTTTCTATGCCACCATGCCACCATCAGCTGAAATTGAACAAATAAAGAGAATAGAAAATGGTGAACTCTGGATTAACTTTGTTAGGTTTGTTAGCAGACTTATATATAAGTTTATGATAAAATACTCTAGTTCTTACATTAGTTATAGTCCCTTAAATAAGAAAGGGGTAGGCATGTGGGCACAAACAATTGGTTAAACAAAAACTATTGTAACAAAGCAGGCAATCTGGACTGTATGTTGTGCCATGTTGTCGCTCAGTGCAATGTTTTTGGTTTATTTTTGGAGGTAACAGGTCTTAAAGGTTTTCAGTGTCTGTTATATTGCTTTGGCAATTCCTGTAATGTATGGTTCATCTTTATTTTATAAAACCACTTTGATTTTGAACCTAATTATACCCTTAATGACCATGAATGCAGTTTTATTCAATAATGTTTTGTAAGCAAAACCAGTACATTAAGTTTAATAAGTTTAAGGCTTAAAAATAAAACAGTGATTGATAATAGAGGGGTAATATCCAGCAGGAAGTATTACATGTATATTTAGAATAATGACATTATATGGTACAATATATCATGGGATTGTAGTTGATTGACCTGCTGGTCAAATCTTTACAGTGGTTACTGTATCTCACTAGGTCACCGTCTGTTGGAAAATCAAATTATAATGTGCTTGAATGGGGGAAGCTTCAAATACCTATTTTAAAGACTCACTAATATATCAGAATTCAGATTTTATAACCATTTCTTCAGCATTTTGGTGTAAAATAGGCCAGCAGCTCATCAATTTAACATAAGTTCTCCAGCCTTGAATCAGTTTAATAGCAGTTGTTTAGTTTAGATATCCATCTATAAATTCAGAGAAAAATTATGTTTATTAATCATATATAAAAAAGTCAGTTATAAAAGTTCCATATAATATCTTGTTTTAGACCGAAGATTTAAAGCAAACAACATCAATAAACAGTGGCAGATCTAGAACTTTTCATAAGGGGGACCCGCTGACTGACTAAGGGGGGGGGCCTGCTCCAGTCATGCTTCAGTAATTCCGTATATACTCAACCAATTTTTTCCCACTAAAAGGGAGGGGGGTGCTAGGGTCCCCTGGATTCTCCTATGATCAAGCAACACACATAGTCTTACTTGGTACAGCCACAAAAAAATTTGTAGTTAAACCAGTTTCACATGTGCTTAAACCCTCCTCTCTGCAAATCTAATCAACATTGTCTAAACATGAAATTAAAACCTGACAGGTCAAAATATAACAATCTCAAATGTGCTCTCCAGTAAAATATTTAAAAACAAAACTCTAGGAGCGTAGGCTATATTGTATTCACCGTGTCTGTCAATCACTCTGTCTGATCACCTGTTTGTCCACCAAATAGTTTTGTCTTCAGTTACTTTTTTCTCTCAGATATAAAATGACTTCATATTTGGTCATCAGCTTTAACAATGATGAGTTGTAACATATGAGCACTTCTGGAATTTGTCAGATATAAACCAATGAGTAGATGAGGTTTTTTTAAGTGGAAAATTTGTGAACATAAACTATTTTAAAGCCAAATTGTGAAATCATTGGTTCTATACTTTTCAGTAAAAGAGAGAAAATGAAAAGAAAGAAGAAAGAAGAAGACATAGCTGAGTTAGAGTTATTCCACGGGACAAATGAAAAGTTTATTAACGCTATCAGTAAGCAAGGATTTGATTTTAGATTTAGTGGTAGCAAGACGGGAAATAAATATGGTAAAGGGAGCTACTTTGCCAAGTATCCAAGACAGCCGATAGCTACACAGATTTCGGTGTTAAGAAACATATGTTTGTAGTACGAGTATTACCCGGTGATTATGCTCCTGGAAGTTCGTCATTTGTACAACCTCCACCAAGAAACCCCAGTGATCCTTTTGAGTTATATGACTCGTGTGTTGACAATTTACAGAATCCCATTATACATGTGATATTTACTTTTGATCAGGTTTATCCTGAATATATTATAGAATATAGAAAATTAGGAATTTAATTCAAAGCAAAGCTTATAAATTGTACTGTACTCACTGTAGATAGATTTTGATTTGAATGTGTAAGGACCAGTTAGATTAGAGATGTTGTCACAAAGTTGAATTTAAATAGTAATGCGTCTGATTTGCTGTTTCGACAAACATACATGTATTTATCTACCCAAAATGAAGTTTTATCCAGATCTATTTTTTAAGTTTCTATTTGTTAAGAAGTTTGCTGAGTTATGGATTGTAAATTGTTTTGTTTTGTTTTGTGTTGGCTTGTTTATGAAAATTCTATTTAAATTTCAACAGACTAATGGCATTTATGACTGGCTTTGCTGAAGAAAATAAATTTTTTGAGAACTATAATTTCAAATTTGGATATAATATTTATAAATGCTTAAAATGTTAAGTAGCCACAATTCCATTATAATGCACCAATTTCATGAAAACAATAAAAAGCTGCAGAATGTATGCAAAGCACTCTTGAATAATTGATTTGTTTAAAAATTTACAAGAACCATTTGTAGCAAAACATACAGAATGTGGCAAGTGATAAACCGGTGAATTAAATGATATCTCAGGTAACATTAATGAGGGTCTGGATGTCTTTCAGATCTCTATTCTATAAATATTCATGTCATTTTTCACTTTTCTTTATTTCTTGCTAATCATCCTCTAGTCTGGATCTTTTTCATCTATTTTTGTCTATGTATTATCCTGTATCCTCCACTTTTTTGTCTATGTATTATCCTGTATCCTCCACTTTTTTGTCTATGTATTATCCTGTATCCTCCACTTTTTTGTCTATGTATTATCCTGTATCCTCCACTTTTTTGTCTATGTATTATCCTGTATCCTCCACTTTTTTGTCTATGTATTATCCTGTATTCTCCACTTTTTGTGTATGAAATATTCTCTATTCTGCAAACCACATCTAGACCCTAAAAATACAGAGTTAAATTTTATGTAATGAAATTGATTCTTTTGATTAGCACATATATTAAACTTTGTCTCAGATGGTACATAATAGCTACAAACCATTATTAATACAGAGCATGTTAATATGTATGTATGTATTCATGACAATCATAATTATGATACTTGTACATGCACTATTGTCCTAAAAGGTGGCAATGGACATTTGATGAGGGTCTTCAAAGGTTGATTCAGTAAAACTTGTTTGCTCAATTTACTACATCATGTATTTGTGTTCACAAAGTTTCTTCCAAATACATTTAAATGTACAACTCTAGTTTACAAATTATGTTCCATCATTCTGAAAGCAAGGATATGTATATAATGAAGCGTTAATTAGTAGTATATGTGTTGTGGAAATTTGTTAATTTATGTTCATATTTTAAGAAAATATGTGCTTGTTGCAAATTTTTATCTGACAATAAAATACAATATGCAATTCAAACAAGTTGCTATTATCTTTAAAGCAAATTATCTATTTTCATTTTACACATTAACAGAGTCATAAAGCCAGACTTAGGTAACCTGTTTCAGACATCAGTGTGAACGACTATTTTTGCAGTTTTTGATCATGTCAGATAAAGGGGGACCATTTATGATAAATCAATAATGTTTGGTATGCAGTACGTTGTATATATAGCATTCACGCAATCATTTCCATTGAGATTTTTAAGCTCTGCCTCCACAGCCATGGTCTATTGAAATTTGATACGGCCTCAAAAACAATTTTGGGATCATATAATGGTATGATGTCGTCTGCATCGTCTGTTTCGTTGTCCGAAGACACATTGGTTTCCCAACAATAACTTTAGTTTCATGGAATGGATCTCTATGAAATTTTTACAGAAGCTTCAATACCACAAAAGGAAGGTTTGGAAGGTTTCAGGACAATAACTTGTGTATAAGTATTTCAATTGCTCTGAAATTGTACCACAATATTTAATATATACCACAAGTAGAAGGCTGGGAATTATTTTAAGGGTTATAGGGGAAATAGATTAAAAATTAAGGGCCAAAAAAGGGCCCAAAAACAAGCATTTTTCTAGTTTCTGGACAATAAGACAATAACTTGTGTGTAAGTGTATGGATCTCTCTAAAATTATACTACAAGGTTCCATACTTCAAAGGAAAGGCTGGGTTGAGTTTTGAGGTTATTGCTCCAAGGGGGTTTCAATAAGTTGGGGGGGGGGGGGGGGGGGGGGGGGGTTACAATTTTTTTGTAAAAATATTTAAAATGTTGAATTTTTGCAATTATTTTGTATCAGTGGTTCTGATTGGAAGACAGTTAGCGTAAAATTCTCTATCTCCTTGTTGTAAATTAGGAAGCCGACATTTTGAATTGCTGAATGTATTGACATGTAATTTCTACAACAATAATATTAATAAGCAAAAAAATTCGCGTGTTGCACCTAAAAATCTTCTTTTTATAAAATTTTATTACGTTCTGAAGCGGCACAGAAGCCAGGAAACGCCTGGTGTTTATGTTTGACGCCGGAATCAAACCTATGACGTCACCTAGTATAGGTAAACTAAATTTGCGACAGTAAAACTACTGATGGACGTCCTTAAAGCTTCAAATACAATACAGTAAACTCTTAATTGCACAGTATTGGGAAATAGCACTAGTAGCAGGATTCAGTCTGAAACGGTAATATCTTTACCATAGCACACGAATAGAACAGAAAAAAATGAGATTTACTACTACCAGAGACATATATACATGTCTCTGAGATAATCAAGAAAAGCAAAGGGAAAATTATTTCAGATCATCTTATAATTTCTTTTTTTTTTTAAAATACTTGAAATCGTTATATTCATTTTTATGTATTTATTGAGAAAAATATTTTTTTCTGCATTTCATATAATTTAAAAATTCAAATCTGGTAATGATCAATTGTTATTACAAGAAACTTTTCTTTACCGCATATCTTTGCAAAAGTTTGCTCCTTAATTACACAGTGAAATTATGTGTGTTCGATTTTTCGGTAATTAGTCCCTTAGAGTTGTGACTGTTGATTCAAGATTCAAAAGATTCAAAGTTTATTATCCTCACAGGTGTGCGATTACGCAATTTATTGCCCTGCGATCACCTGAATTTTGCCGGAGGTGAAGTTCTATATGGATTATTACTTGGTAATTGTTTTTAAAACTTAACAAATTCTGACATATTATTTTAACCATGACCAGAACTTTATTTTAACAGAAGCACTGGCCAATACTTTAGTATTCAATCAGGAAAACAAAAAGTCTTTTAACATGTCAAAAAAAGAAATGAAGCAACTTTTTCATATATAAAAAATATGTAGCCAGTAGAATTTTGTATCGTGAGAAACTGATTTTATATTTGTTTTAATTTAATTTTAATTTTTAATTGTCAATTTGACCTAGAATAAAATTATTTATGGAACCTTTGCATAAATTTGATTTTCCTAAAGGCACGTACATTATAGTGTTGTCGAAATCACTATTTTTGCTGCCATGAAATATTGAATATGAATCTGTCATTATTTGTATTTTTTTTAAGACTTGATATCACAGACTCTGATTAAAAACAATTTGTATCATAAGTACATAAAAATGCCCTGCTGAACTGTAGAATTTTAATGTTTTGTTTCATAGATCACCGGAGTACTACTACATTCTTATCTTTACTCTTTCCTATCGGGTAGTGAAACTTGAGTTTGAAATTAGAAAGATTTAAAATTGTGCACGATCTTTTGTGAGTTTATGTTGTTCAAGGTAATTTTCGGTGCAGTTATTTTCTTTTCATTTGTTATTTTTTTCCTCTGTGTTACACGACCTTGATCTTTTTGTATTACCCCTTGACATCTCCTGCTTCTGTTTAAACCTTTTCCACCAATATATTTTATTTAAAACATATGTCATCTGTTTTAAATAAAATAGTCTCATTCCCGGAATTTGTTATACAGTTATTCATTTTAATATCAGCTTTTTTATAAGCATATAAACTGCTTGGTCTCTTCACACAACTTATGTTTAGGACGGAATGCAGAAATAGGTACATACATGTACCAGGTTATGGATATATAAGTACATGTTATGTGCTTTTGACCTTCACACGAATTCTTAAACATTCATAGATGTGCAAAGAATATTGTTGTCGTTGGGTTGTTGTCTCATTGACATATACCTCACATTTCTGTTTAGTCATAGCATCTGTGCCTTTTCAATTTATTGCAGAAAATATTAGCATAAACATTTTTTTCAAAACAGGAGAGGTGAAATAGTGATCACAGAATGAGAACATGTTATATTATAAAGAAGAAAACTGAAACAGATAAATATAAATAAGCACCATTGACAATTTGTTAAAGGACTGAAACAAACATAGATGGTGACCAATGTGAGCGACTAGTGTACAGTAGTAGTCTACTGTAGAGTGGACATTTCTTGCTTCTTTTTCTACACATTTTGTCATTTCATGTAAACAATTAAATATGTTACTTTCCATGGAGAGGAAGGAATTTGTGAAACGAAATATTTTGCTATTTAGTACTGTCAAGATATATCACAGGGGTGTTGTAAGATAAATGAACAGTTTCTCTTTTTTTACATTATGCTGCCTTTATGCTACAAGGGTAGCATTTTCCATTCTCATGATGTACAAAGATATTATAGAGTGGCCTTCCAATGATAGTCATACATGTAAATCATTGTCTCATTAGCAATCATACTACATCATCATATTGTTATACATGTACATGTATGTAAAAACTATGTACATGTATACTTTGTAAACATAAAGAAGACAAATGAAGTTGAACACAAGATATTTATTTGCTTTTTTATCCATCTGCACAACTGCCCCTGTATCACTTCTGCTTCAAATTCAATAGATTGAATGCAGAGTCTTGTATTTGTTTTTAGTTCAATGGTCTCGCCATCAATTGCACAAAAATCGCATACACATGTACATCAAGTTTGGCATATGAACTACAATAGTATGGTGTTTTTACAGTCAGGATAAGCACATGTAATTTTCTCTCTTACAAAACCATTGTTAAGTATCACATTGATAGTAGTAATCAGTCCACTACATGACAGTGCCGTCACATTCGGATAAAGTCATCACTAATAGTTGTTCCTGTTTGCCAGGGATTCTTAATTTCAATCAGAAAGACTTGGGAGTCCTACATTCAGCACATGTATGATATTTTATCTCTTGTATGCTGCACTGTTAGGTAAATTTGATCAACATCTTTGTTCTTTTATAACGTGCAGGATCCTGTTAAAAAAAAAAGCTGTCAGATACTGAATGTAAATATATATATAAAATTGTAAATGTCATCAAAGTGGTGGAAATAATGAAAAAAACAATTTTTATACCCAAATCCAGTACATGTATTAGTATGTCTTGTGAAATTAAATCATGTGATGGTTACAATTTTTCTCTAAAGATGGACAAGTTTATAACCTGTAGCCATGGACAGGGGTCTGTCTTTATATTGAAGAAAATTAACATGACCGACAGCTTGAGTACTGATTTTTAATTGTAAATTGCATCAAAGTGGTTGAAAATATGAATAAAACAACCTATATATACCAATCCAGTTTGTCATAGGAAAGTAATGCATGTGCTGGGTACAATATTTCTCTGAAGACGGAAAAGTTTATAAAGTGTAAACAGACAGGGGTTAAAAAATTTCATAACGTGCATGTTGGCCAAGCTTCCTTTATTATATACTGCAATTAAACGTTAATCGTCGCAATATTTTAACTAATAACTACTACAAACTGAATAAAACAAGGTAATACTTTTTGGGCATATTGGCTGAAAAGTGACTTTTTTTTTACAAATTTCTATCAAATAAAAGTGGAAATCATTTCTTTTCCTATAGTTTGACAAATCAATACCAATAGATCATTCAGAGAAGTTGTCAAAATATAAATTCAAAATTTGCTGAAATGCACCTCTTAGGGGCCAAAAACTTGACCAATTCCAATAAAACTTGGCATGATTTAAGCTTAGTGTATTATGAGTCAGTTTACAAAGTTTCAAAGCCATATGATACATATTATAGAAAATGTGGCATTTTTTATATCTCAACTTTGGTTGCTGAATTGTGACGTTGAAATAGAAAAATTTCAACTTTCAAATTTTCGCTTCAAAAATCCCCGAAACACCAAATTGCACTTTTTTATGTCTCAATGCATAAGATATTATATATTCAAAGTTAATGATAGCATACTTAATGTATGAGACTTATAAAAATTTGACAAAAGTTAATTTTATATGTGCCTATGCCAAAAAATAGAGGTTTTCAAATGAAGCAAGGCCTTATATGAAATGTAATATTTTCCACTTACAACAATTTTCTGAAGTTTCTAAGTTAAAACAAAACATTTAACATATCATAAATGTTCTTTTCATGTAAATATAAGTTTCAAAAAGCATAACACATGAGTTTTACATGGTATTAAGCAATATCAAGCTTAAAATAACAAGTTGTCAATTTTGGCCGTTCCCTATATTTCCATATTTAATTGCATATAAATGATATTGGAGATGAAAATATGCTTCTTTTTGCCAAAATTCTTGCTGAGATATGATCAAATTTGAAGCCTGGATGTAACAAGACTGTTGCTTTTAATTGTATATGTAGAAAGTATGGTCTGATGCAAAGTTATTTCAATTTACTGTTTAAAACCTGCATGGAATTTCAGTCTTAAAATGCCAATATTTTAACCACCAGCCATCCAACAGAAGAAAATAAAGGTATTATGTGAAACAGACAAGTTTAAACAACCAGTAATAAGTGCTTTTGATATAGATTCAGTGCAATCTGTTTAAAGAAATACAATTTTAAAGTGCATAGAACTTCATATTTCACTTGCTTCGTACGGACCGCTAGACCTAGACTATTAAAACAGCTCATTTTATACTCTTTTTATGCTTTTATCCACTTTTCTTTGTGTTCAGAGTTCACAAATGAGTAAAGCACATGAAATAAATACCACAAACACAAATAGATATCAGAAAAAAATTGTCAGAGAAAAATTAAGGATGCTGATTTTGCAAAAATATTGAAAAAAGTGAAAAAGCTACTTTTTGGGCATATTGGCTGAAAAGTGACTTTTTTTTTACAAATTTCTATCAAATAAAAGTGGAAATCATTTCTTTTCCTATAGTTTGACAAATCAATACCAATAGATCATTCAGAGAAGTTGTCAAAATATAAATTCAAAATTTGCTGAAATGCACCTCTTAGGGGCCAAAAACTTGACCAATTCCAATAAAACTTGGCATGATTTAAGCTTAGTGTATTATGAGTCAGTTTACAAAGTTTCAAAGCCATATGATACATATTATAGAAAATGTGGCATTTTTTATATCTCAACTTTGGTTGCTGAATTGTGACGTTGAAATAGAAAAATTTCAACTTTCAAATTTTCGCTTCAAAAATCCCCCGAAACACCAAATTGCACTTTTTTATGTCTCAATGCATAAGATATTATATATTCAAAGTTAATGATAGCATACTTAATGTATGAGACTTATAAAAAATTTGACAAAAGTTAATTTTATATGTGCCTATGCCAAAAAATAGAGGTTTTCAAATGAAGCAAGGCCTTATATGAAATGTAATATTTTCCACTTACAACAATTTTCTGAAGTTTCTAAGTTAAAACAAAACATTTAACATATCATAAATGTTCTTTTCATGTAAATATAAGTTTCAAAAAGCATAACACATGAGTTTTACATGGTATTAAGCAATGTCAAGCTTAAAATAACAAGTTGTCAATTTTGGCCGTTCCCTATATTTCCATATTTAATTGCATATAAATGATATTGGAGATGAAAATATGCTTCTTTTTGCCAAATTTTTTTTTTTTTTTTTTTTTTTTTTTTTTTTTTTTTTTTTTTTTTTTTTTTTTTTTTTTTTTTTTTTTTTTTTTTTTTTTTTTTTTTTTTTTTTTTTTTTTTTTTTTTTTTTTTTTTTTTTTTTTTTTTTTTTTTTTTTTTTTTTTTTTTTTTTTTTTTTTTTTTTTTTTTTTTTTTTTTTTTTTTTTTTTTTTTTTTTTTTTTTTTTTTTTTTTTTTTTTTTTTTTTTTTTTTTTTTTTTTTTTTTTTTTTTTTTTTTTTTTTTTTTTTTTTTTTTTTTTTTTTTTTTTTTTTTTTTTTTTTTTTTTTTTTTTTTTTTTTTTTTTTTTTTTTTTTTTTTTTTTTTTTTTTTTTTTTTTTTTTTTTTTTTTTTTTTTTTTTTTTTTTTTTTTTTTTTTTTTTTTTTTTTTTTTTTTTTTTTTTTTTTTTTTTTTTTTTTTTTTTTTTTTTTTTTTTTTTTTTTTTTTTTTTTTTTTTTTTTTTTTTTTTTTTTTTTTTTTTTTTTTTTTTTTTTTTTTTTTTTTTTTTTTTTTTTTTTTTTTTTTTTTTTTTTTTTTTTTTTTTTTTTTTTTTTTTTTTTTTTTTTTTTTTTTTTTTTTTTTTTTTTTTTTTTTTTTTTTTTTTTTTTTTTTTTTTTTTTTTTTTTTTTTTTTTTTTTTTTTTTTTTTTTTTTTTTTTTTTTTTTTTTTTTTTTTTTTTTTTTTTTTTTTTTTTTTTTTTTTTTTTTTTTTTTTTTTTTTTTTTTTTTTTTTTTTTTTTTTTTTTTTTTTTTTTTTTTTTTTTATATCTATGTTCTTTTCATGTAAATATAAGTTTAAAAAGCATAACACTGGTTTTACATGGTATTAAGAATGTCAAGTTAAAATACAAGTTGTCAATTTTGGCGTTCCCTATATTTCCATATTTAATTGCATAAAATGATATTGGAGATGAAATAGCTTCTTTTGCAAAATTCTTGCTGAGTTATGATCAAATTTGAAGCCTGGATGTACAAGACTGTTGCTTTTAATTGTATATGTAGAAAGTATGGTCTGAGCAAAGTTTTTTCAATTTACTGTTTAAACAGGATTAGTTTAAATCAATTTAATGCATATAATGAGAATATTGCATAAATTTTAATTTTTTAAACATAGAATTGTTTAAAATCATTTTAAAGTCAAAGAAGAAATCAAGTTTTGAACTTAGACTTTAAAACCAAAATTTACTTTTTCAATCATTAATCATTTAGTTTAAGTAAATAAATTAAGTAAAAACTAATAACTTTTGATACTATATGTCAAACTTTTAAAAAATAAATTTTAAATGCATGAATTCATATATTTGCTATTGAGAGCTACCTGTTATTATACAGATTTTATAATTTTTTATGCTTTTATCCACTTTTTTTTGATATGAAAGTATTAATTGAAAAACATAAATAATATTTCAAAAAATTGATCAAAAAAAAAATCTTGTGAAAAAATTAAGGAATTTTAAAATTCATATTAAAATGGAAAATATTTTTGGATTTGTGAAAAGTGACTAATTTTTCAAATTTATCAAATAAAGTTGAAAATTTAATTTCAAAATTTTTAAATCACATTATGAATTGAGATGCAAAATTAAATTCAAATTTTGCATGATCTAGAGTCACAATTCAATCATTTAATCTAATAAATGTAATTTTATTAATAATTGATTCTTTGAAGTTATAAAATGAAATTATTTAATTGTGTCATTTTTTAATATCAATTTTGTCAAATGCATTAAAATGTAATATTTTCAATTTCAATAATACTTAATTTACTTAAAAAAACATTAAATTCAATTTTTTTCAATGCAAAATATTTAATTTAAATAAATATTACTTATTAAGAAATTAAAATTATTAACAAATTAATTTTTAGCCCTATAAAAAATAATTTTAAATTAAATGTTCTTTTATGAAATAATATTTAAATCAAACAATTTTTAATTTAATTAAACAAACATTAAAAATTTGTTAAATTTTTTTGACATATTTTTAATGCATAAAATATTTTTATAATGGTATTTGAAAA
>CM034354.1:42036530-42059985 GCA_019925275.1 Mytilus edulis
ATATACATATGACATCAGATTCCTGTACATAAAGCAAGGAATCTGATGTCATAGAGTCATAAACAATTATATTTATACATATGACATCGGATTCCGGTATATAAGCAATGGATCTAATGTCATAAAGTATATACACCTACATATATACATATGATATCAGATTCCGGTATATAAGCAAGGGATGTGATGTCATACAGTTATATACATCTACATATATACATATGACATCATATTCCCGTATATAAGCAAGGTTTCTAATGTCATAGAGTCATATACAATTATATTTATACATATGACATCAGATTCCTGTATATCAGCATAGAATCTGATGTGATAGAGTTATTTACACCTACATATATACACATGCCATCGGATTCCTGTACATAAATAAGGAATCTCATTTCAAAAAGTCATCTAAAATTTTATATTTTACATATGACAGATTCTTGTATATAAGCATGGAATCTGATGTTATACAGTTATATGCATCTACATATATACATATGACATCAGATTCCTGTATATAAGCAAGGGATATGATGTTATATAGTTATATACATCTACATATTTACATATGACATCAGATTCCTGTACATAAGCAAGGGATCTGATGTCATAGAGTTATATACATCTTACTTTTTATATTTGACATCAGATTCCTGTATTTAAGCAAATGATCTGATGTTATACAGTTATATACATCTACATATATATATATGACATCAAATTTCTGTATATCAGCAAGGAATCTCATGTCATACAGTCAAATACAATTATATTTTTACATATGACATCAGATTCCTGTACATAAGCAAGAGATCTCATGTCATAGAGTCATATACAATTATATTTATACATATGACATCAGATTCCGGTATATAAGCAAGGGATCTGATGTCATAGAGTTATATCCACCTACATATATACATATGATATTAGATTCCGGTATACAGTTAATATACATCTACATATATATATATGACATCAAATTTCTGTATATCAGAAAGGGATCTGATGTTATACATTCACTTACACCTACATATATACATATGACATCAGATTCCTGTAAATAAGCAAGGAATCGGATATCATAGAGTCATAAACAATTATATTTATACATATGACATCAGATTCCGGTATATAAGCAAGGGATCTGATGTCATAGAGTTATATCCACCTACATATATACATATGATATTAGATTCCGGTATATATGAAAGGGATGTGATGTCATACAATTATATCCATCTACATATATACATATGACATCAGATTCCCGTATATAAGCAAGGTTTCTAATGTCATAGAGTCATATACAATTATATTTATACATATGACATCAGATTCCTGTATATAAGCATGGAATCTGATGTTATACAGTTATATACATCAACATATATACATATGACATCAAATTCCTGCATATAAGCAAGGGATATGATGTCATAGAGTTACATACACCTACATATATACATATGACATCAGATTCTGGTATATAAGCAAGGGATATGATGTTATACAGTTATATACATCTACATATATACATATGACATCAGATTCCTGTATATAAGAAAGGGATGTGATGTCATAGAGTTATATACACCTACATATATACATATAACATCAGATTCTTGTACATAAGCAAGGGATCTGATGTCATAGAGTTATATACATCTTACTTTTTACATTTCACATCAGATTCCTGTATTTAAGTAAATGATCTGATGTTATACAGTTATATACATCTACATATATATATGACATCAAGTTTCTGTATATCAGCAAGGAATCTCATGTCATACAGTCAAATACAATTATATTTATACATATGACATCAGATTCCTGTACATAAGCAAGAGATGTCATGTCATAGAGTCATATACAATTATATTTATACATATGACATCAGATTCCTGTATATAAGCATAGAATCTGATGTTATACAGTTATAAACACTACATTTATACAGATGACATCAGATTCCTGTACATAAGCAAGGGGTATGATGTCATAGAGCTATATACACTTACATATATACATATAACATCAGATTCCTGTATATAAGCAAGGGATATGATGTCATAGAGTCATATACACCTACATATATACATATGACATCAGATTCCTGTACATAAGCAAGGAATCTCATGTCAGAGAGTCATAAACAATTATATTTATACATATGACATCAGATTCCTGTATATAAGTATGGAATCTGATGTTATACAGTTATATACATCTACATATATACATATGACATCAAATTTCTGTATATAAGCAAGGAATCTCATGTCATACAGTCAAATACAATTATATTTATACATATGACATCAGATTCCTGTACATAAGCAAGAAATCTTATGTCATAGAGTCATATACACTTATATTTATACATATGGCATCAGATTCCTGTATATAAGCATGGAATCTGATGTTATACAGTTATAAATACTACATATATACATATGACATCAGATTCCGTTATATAAGCAAGGGATATGATGTTAACAGTTATATACATCTACATATATACATATGACATCAGATTCCTGTATATAAGCAAGGGATCTGATGTTATACAGTTTTATACATCTACATATATACATATGACATCAGATTCCTGTAAATAAGCAAGGGATCTGATGTTATATAGTCACTTACACTACATATATACATATGACATCAGATTCCTGTACATAAGCAAGGAATCTGATGTCATAGAGTCATTAACAATTATTATTTATACATATGACATCAGATTCCTGTGTATAAGCATGGAATCTGATGTTATAAGTTATATACATCAACATATATACATATGACATCAGATTCCGGTATATAAGCAAGGGATATGATGTCATAGAGTTATACACACCTACATATATACATATGACATCAGATTCCGGTATATAAGCAAGGGATCTGATGTCATTCACTTATACACATCTACATATATACATATGACATCAGATTCCTGTACATAAGCAAGGTTTCTTATGTCATAGAGTCATATACAATTAGATTTTTACATATGACATCAGATTCCTGTATATAAGCAAAGAATCTGATGTTATAGAGTTATTTACACCTACATATATACATATGACATCAGATTCCTGTACATAAGCAATGAATCTCATGTCATAAAGTCATATACAATTATATGTATACATATGACATCATATTCTTGTATATAAGCAAGGAATCTGAAGTATTAGAGTTATATACACCTACCTATATACATATGCCATCAGATTCCTGTATATAAGCAAAGGATATGATGTATAGAGTTATAAACACCTACATATATACTTTTGACATCAGATTCCTGTACATAAGCAAGGGGTATGATGTCATAGAGCTATATACACCTACATATCTACATATAACATCAGATTCCTGTATATAAGCAAGGGATATGATGTCATAGAGTCATATACACCTACATATATACATATGACATCAGATTCCTGTATTAAGCATAGAATCTGATGTTATAGAGTTATTTACACCTACATATATACTTTTGACATCAGATTCCTGTACATAAGCAAGGGGTATGATGTCATAGAGCTATATACACCTACATATCTACATATAACATCAGATTCCTGTATATAAGCAAGGGATATGATGTCATAGAGTCATATACACCTACATATATACATATGCCATCAGATTCCTGTACAAAAGCAAGGAATCTCATGTCATAAAGTCATATACAATTTTATTTATACATATGACATCAGATTCCTCTATATAAGCATGGAATCTGATGTTATACAGTTATATACATCTACATATATACATATGACATCAGATTCCTGTATATAAGGAAGGGATATGATGTGATAGAGTTATAAACACCTACATATATACATTTGACATCAGATTCCTGTACATAAGCAAGGAATCGCATGTCATAGAGTTATATACACCTACCTATATACATATAACATCAGATTCTTGTATATAAGCAAGGGATATGATGTCATAGAGTCATATACACCTACATATATACATATGACATCAGATTCCTGTAAATAAGCAAGGAATCTCATGTCATAAAGTCATATACAATTATATTTATACATATAACATCAGATTCCTGTATATAAGCAAGGAATCTCATGTCATAAGAGTTATTTACATCTACATATATACATATGACATCAGATTCCTGTACATAAGCAAGGAATCTCATGTCATAGAGTCATAAACATTTATATTTATACATATGACATCAGATTCCTGTATATAAGCATAGAATCTGATGTTATAGAGTTATTTACACCTACATACATACATATGCCATCAGATTCCTTTACAAAAGCAAGGAATCTCATGTCATAAAGTCATATACAATTTCATTTATACATATGACATCAGATTCCTCTATATATAGCATGGAATCTGATGTTATACAGTTATATACATCTACATATATATACATATGACATCAGATTCCTGTATATAAGCAAGGCATATGATGTCATAGAGTTATATACACCTACATATATACATATGACATCAGATTCTGGTACATAAGCAAGAGATCTGATGTCATAGAGTTTATATACATCTTACTATTTACATTTGACATCAGATTCCTGTATATAAGGAAGGGATCTGATGTTATACAGTCATATACACCTACATATATACATATGACATCAGATTCCTGTATATAAGCAAGGGATCTGATGTCATAGAGTTATATACATCTTAATATATAGATATGACACCAGATTCCTGATATATTTCAAGGAATCTTATGTCACTGTGAAATAGACAGCCTTTCATATATAACTTACATCAGATTCCTGTAATATGTTCAGGAATCTGATGTCACTGTGTTATAGACAGCCATATATAGCCAACCGACACGAGATTCCTGTAATATGTCAAGGAATCTGGTGGCACTGTGTTGTAGACAGCCATACTTACATAACAGACACCAGATTTCTAGTATATGTCACGGAATCTGTTATCAATATATTTGTATATATAGAATCCTGGCGAGGGAAGAACAACAAATTTGCAAAAGAAAATTCACAGATCTATCATTGTTGGGTAGATTTTTAGACGAGTTGTAATATATATATATATGTACCTTATGCAACACTGTGATGGAAGTTTGAGTATTCACGAATAGGTTTGACTCTGTGACATGCTTGGGGTGCTTGTCCAATGTTCAGGTAGGAATTAATTCAATTGTTGGTGTTATTTCTGCCTGGTATTCGTTTTATATTTATTGCTTTATCATAGCACAGGTATTTGGTTTTCTGGTTTTTATACTGTTTTCCTTGAAATCTGACATTTAATTAGCTGTACTGTCACGTGATATCTGACAAATATAAAAAACATTTAATTTACTTACCAGGTAATTAATATATCTCACCAAAAGTCTGGCCTCACAACCAACCTGTTTGGTTGTTTGTATCAGGAATCTTTTTTTTATGTACTAGTGATCATTTTCTTCATTCTAAAACACACAAAGTCTTTTAAGCAACAGAATAACTTATTAAAGAACCTGTAAAAGAAATGAACAGTGAAGAAAATGTTCTAATAATATGTTTATCAAGAAACCACTTCAAAAGATCACATAACCTAGCAATCAGTTTATGAAAGGCAAAATCATGTTCTTTTCTTTTTTAAATTAATCATCTATATTCTTTATTTTTTTTAGCATGAATGTGTCCATTTTAAATCTTAGATAATTAACCATAAACAATATTTCAAAATTTTAAAGATTACCTGTTTATTTAAACTTGAGTTAACACATAAATACAAGAATTCAGACATTTCTTGTTTAATAATAAGAACTATTAATTTGTAAATAGCAAAAAACTTATTGATATGATAAATAACTGATTTTTATCATACATTTAAATAGTTTATGTAAAAATATAATGAAAAGCAACAATAAATACGCACAGAAACATAGACAGCAAAAATATTGAACAAAGTGTCCTCCCCTCCACTCTACTATTCAATCAATTATTTTTTTAATGCTGTAGTATTATATTGATTAAGATAACCATTCGATATTTAAATAAATATACAATATTAGGGCAATGAAAGAAAAATATAAACTTTTTTGTATGAGGCTGAGAAACTGGGAAAGAGCAACATTCTAAAAAGCCCTTCAACATTTTTGCGTTTGATAATTATTCACTTTTTAATTTAATTTTGACACTTTTGTTGATAATTTCAATTGATGTGACCTTAAATCGGTCATTCGATCAAGATAATTTTCTGATGTGTACTTACAGTTCGATCAGATATAAACATTAACAAACTACTGCTTTTATGTTTTATTCTAAATTTGACAACTTTTTTTTATATTTATAGAAATCGACCATATTTTATTGATATTTGTATAGAGTGTTCGCAAAACCTGCATTCATTGCATTGATAATTTTCCACATTTTAATGCGATTTTGACAATTTTTTGGATAATTTTATTTGATGTGACCTTAAATCGGTCATTTGATCAAGATAATTTTCTGATGTGTACTTACTGTTGGATCAATATAAACTATAACAAACCACAGCTTTGATTTAAATTTTACTTTTTTAGTTTATTTACCTTTTTTTTCGATAATTAGGTAAATTCTTAAATCGATCATATTCTAAAAATAATTGTATAGAATAACATCAAAACCTGCCGTCGGTTTAATACTATTTTCATTTTACATTTGACTGTAAACTTGACAACTATTTTGATATTTTTAGAAATCAACCATATCTTATTGATATTTATATAAAATGTTCATCAAACCTGCCATCAGTGCATTGATAATTTTCCACATATTAATTTGATTTTGATAATTTTTTAGATAATTTTATTTGATGTTATCTTAAATCCGTCATTTGATCAAGATAATTTTCTGACGTGTACTTACAGTTGGATCAGATATTAACAATAACTAACCACAGATTTATATCTTTTATTCTACATTTGACTTTAAATTTGACAACTATTATGATATTTTTAGAAATCATCCATATTTTATTGATATTTGTATAGAATGTTCACCAAACCTGCCATCAGTGTATTGATAATTTGTCACATTTTACTGTAATTTTGACAACTTTTTTGAGATAATTTTATTTGATGCTGCCTTAAATCGGTCATTTGATCAAGATAATTTTCTGATGTGTACTTACAGTTGGATCAGATATAAACAATAACTAACCACAGCTTTATATCATTCTACATTTGACTGTATATTTGACAACTATTTAGATATTTTTAGAAATCAACCATATTTTATTGATATTTGTATAGAATGTTCTCCAAACCGGCCATCAGTGCATTGATAATTTTCCACGGTTTAATGTGATTTTGACAATTTTTTGGATAATTTTATTTGATGTTACCTTAAATCGGTCATTTGTCAAGATAATTTTCTGATGTGTACTTACAGTTGTATCAGATATAAACAATAACAAACTACAGTTGATTCAAATTTTACATTTTTCAGTTTATTTAACTTTTTTTTATTATTGTCTTAGGTAAAACCTTCAATCGATTATATTCTAAAAATAATTGTATAGAATAATTTTCTGATGTGTACTTACAGTTGGATCAGATATAAACAATAACAAACTACAGCTTGATTTAACTTTACTTTTTTAGTTTATTTAACTTTTTTTTGGATAATTGTTTTTGGTTAAACCTTAAATCGATCATATTTTAAAAATAATTGTATAGACTAACACCAAAACCTGCCGTCGGTTTATTACTATTTTCTTTTTACATTTGACTGTAAATTTGACAACTATTTTAATATTTTTAGAAATCGACCATATTTAATAAATATTTGGATACTTTTATTTGATGTTACCTTAAATTGGTCATTTAATCAAGATAAATTTTTAGTTTATTTAACTTTTTTTTTATAATTGTATTAGGTAAAACCTTAAATCGATCATATTCTAAAAATAATTGTAAAGAATAACACCAAAACCTGCCGTCAGTTTAATACTATTTTCTTAAATACATTTGACTGTAAATTTGACAACTATTTTGATATTTTTAGAAATTGACCATATTTTATTGATATATTAGAAATTGACAATATTTTATTGATATTTTTAGAAATTGACCATATTTTATTGATTTTTGTATAAAATGTTCACCAAACCTGCCATCAATGCATTAATAATTTTCCACATTTTAATGTGATTTTGACAATTTTTTTGATAATTTTATTTGATATTACCTTAAATCGGTCATTTCAACAAGATAATTTTCTGATGTCTACTTACCGTTGGATCAGATATAAACAATGACAAACTGCAGCTTGATTCAAATTTTACATTTTTTAGTTGATTTAACTTTTTTTGATAATTGTCTTAGGTAAAACCTTCAATCGATCATATTTTTAAAATAACCGATAGATAACGTCAAAACCTGCCATCGGTTTAATCTTTTTTTTTAATTTGACTGTAATTTTGACAACTATTTTGATATTTTTAGAAATCGGCCATATTTTATAAATATTTGTATAAAATGTTCACCAAAACTGGCATCAGTGCATTATTAATTTTCCACATTTTATTTTGGTTTTGACATTTTTTTGGATAATTTTATTTGATGTTACCTTAAATTGGAAATTTAATCAAGATTATTTTCTGATGTGTACTTACAGTTGGATCAGATATAAACAATAAAAACCACAGCTTTATTCAAATTTTACAATTTTCAGTTTATTTAACTTTTTTTTTTGATAATTGTATTTGGTATAACCTTCAATCGATCATATTCTAAAAATAATTGTTAGACTAATACCAAAACCTGCCGTCGGTTTAATACTATTTATTTTCATACATTTGACTGTGAATTTGACTATTTTGATATTTTGTATAAAATGTTCACCAAACCTGCCATCAGTGCATTGATAATTTTCAACATTTTAATGTGATTTTGACAATTTTTTGGAGAATTTTATTTGATGTGACCTTAAATCGGTCATTTGATCAAGATAATTTTCTGATGTTTACTTACAGTTGAATCAGATTTAAACAATAACAAACCACAGCTTGATTCAAATTTTACATTTTTCAGTTTATTTAACTTTTTTTGGATAATTGTATTAGGTAAAACCTTCAATCAATCATATTGTAAAAATAACTGTATAAATTAACACTAAAACCTGCCGTCAGTTTAATACTTTTTTTTTTAACATTTGACTGTAAATTTGACAACAATTTAAATATTTTTAGAAATCGACCATATTTAATAGATATTTGTCTAGAATGTTCTCCAACCCTGCCATCAGTGCATTGATAATTTTCCACGGTTAAATGTGATTTTGACAATTTTTTGGATAATTTTATTTGATGTTACCTTAAATCGGTCATTTGATCAAGATAATTTTCTGATGTGTACTTACAGTTGGATCAGATATAAACAAAAGCTTAGCACAGCTTTAAATCATTTATTCTACATTTGACTATATTTGAAACTATTTTGATATTTTTAGAAATCAACCATATTTTATTGATATTTGTATAGAATGTTCACCAAACCTGCCATCAGTGTATTGATAATTTGTCACATTTTACTGTAATTTTGACAACTTTTTTGATAATTGTATTTGTTGCTACCTTAAATCGGTCATTTGATCTAGATAATTTTCTGATGTGTACTTACAGTTGGATCAGATATAAACAAAAACTTACCACAGCTTTAAATCATTTATTCTACATTTGACTGTATATTTGACAACTATTTTGATCTTTTTAGAAATCAACCATATTTTATTGATATTTGTATAGAATGTTCACCAAACCTGCCATCAGTGTATTGATAATTTGTCACATTTTACTGTAATTTTGACAACTTTTTTGATAATTGTATTTGTTGCTACCTTAAATCGGTCATTTGATCTAGATAATTTTCTGATGTGTACTTACAGTTGGATCAGATATAAACAAAAACTTACCACAGCTTTAAATCATTTATTCTACATTTGACTGTATATTTGACAACTATTTTGATCTTTTTAGAAATCAACCATATTTTATTGATATTTGTATAAAATGTTCACCAAACCGGCCATCAGTGCATTGGTAATTTTCCACGGTTTATTGCATATTCAATGTGCGCAATGAATATAGAACTGCAGAATTGTTTTGTTTCATTCTTTCGCAAGAAAATATAAACAACAAACAAACAATGGAAATTTGAAATTTGGCTGATTATTTGTCATGGCATTTATTCAACAATATTCAACAATATAAACCAACAAACAACCAACATCAACAAACTGGCCAACAAGTTTAAACTTGATGACAATTGGTCACTGAAGGGAAACCAACAGTAAATGCATAATAATTTCTAGCTCCATAACAGCTTAATGAACGATATTTGAATAAATCACTGCCAGTTGAATCATGTTGATGATGACATCCAACGCACTTTCCATATTGAACGGAATGCCATGACGAGGGACACTTTTTTTTTTATTATTCCTGCAAATTCCTTGAATATTCAGGTTTCATTGGATCTTCCGATGAATATTGAGACGTCTGACACTTTTGATGATACATGACAATCTAATAGGAACATTCAACACATTTGGACCTGTTCACCATGTAATCTGAAAAATAAACTAAAAACAGCAGCAATTTTGTTTATTAAAGGGAGGGAGGGTGGGTTGTGTAATCTTGTTGATAAATACTCATGGAATGAAAATTTAGCGGGAGCACGTGTTTCTATATGACCAAAGTCCACGAGGCGCTTCAAAGCATACATAGTCTTTCATATGTTTAAATATATGATTGTAATTATTTAAATGGCAAAACGTAAATAATGGACTGACGTACATTTAAAACACAATAAACAACTTAATGTAATTTTAATGCAATAAATCAATTTAATTATTAGATCATTAAATTTTATTAATATTATTTTGACAATTTTTTGGATAATTTTATTTGATGTTACCTTAAATATTTCATTTGATCAAGATAATTTTCTGATGTGTACTTACAGTTGTATCAGATATAAATAATAACAAACTACAGCTTGATTCAAATTTTACATTTTCAGTTTACTGTGGATTCATTTATTTTCGTGGGTATCAATTTTCGTGGATAGAGAAAAAAAGACGTTTCGTGGTATACGTAAATTCGTGGATCGCTAATTACAAAAGAAAAATAATCAGATACGTAATTCATGGATTTCTTTTTGATTTAGGAGATTATATAACCTCCTTGGTTTGATCAATAATAAAACAAACAAAAAAGAAGGAATTCATTGAAAAAGTTTTGAATAGTCAAAATCCTCTCTTGGTCATTTTAGGTTAAAGTGTCTATTACAAGATTGGACAAAGACAACTAATTATTTGTTTGTTTTACAATTGATAATGCTTGTCGGGATTCTATAAGGCAATCAAAACTTTATGATTGAAAGCTCATTTCCCTTATCACAATATAATAAACAGTCATAGAAGTAAAGGTGTGAAAATAAATGTTCCTGTCATAAACAATATTACCTACGGGCAATATCCCCGTACTTAATCCTATTGATTTTAAATCACAATTAAAACAAACTATGACACGGTAATTAACAACTTGCAGTTATTTTCCATGAACAGTTTTAATCAATTGTAAAAAGTAAATTACCACTGATATTCGATATATTTATTATTGATTTTATTAAAATACTTGCATCTTCTTTCAATAAAAAACACGTGTGATGTAACAATGTTTATCGCTAGTCAACACTATACTACAACTGCATAACATAGCCGGAAATAAACATCCGACTCCATACACATTTATCGGGATAATTCTTCGTTGAATTCTTAAATTCGTGGATCGCTGTGACCCACGAAAATTGGTATACCACGAATAACAAGAGGCTCTCAAGAGCCTGAATCGCTCACCTGAATTTTTTTGGTTTAATCTCTCATCAATGATTATTTTGGCTTTTCAATTTATTTAAATGTTCTTTGAATCGTCCTATTTTCTTCAAAAGCAAAAAAAAATCATTTTCTCCTATGTTCTATTTTAGCCATAGGAGCTATGTTTCTTGACATACAAGGAAATGAAATATAAAATTTATACTAGATACTCTGAAACTCTAAAACTCATTTAGCCTAAGTTTAGCTGAAATTGATACAGCAGTTTCAAAGGAGAAGATTTTTTAAAGTAAGTCAACATGATGCACAAATTGTGAAAAAAAGTCTTTAAAGGGCAATAACTCCTTAAGAGGTCAATTGACAATTTTGGTCAAATTGACCTATTTGTAGATCTTACTTTGCTTAACATTTTTGCTATTAACAGTTTATCTGTATCTATAATAATATTTTTTAAAGTAAGTCAACATGATGAACAAATTGTGAAAAATTGTCATTAAAGGACAATAACCCCTTAAGGGGTCAATTGACAATTTTGGTCATATTAACTTATTTGTAGATCTTACTCTGCTGATCATTTTTGCTGTTTACAGTTTATTTTTATCTATAATAATATTCAAGATAATGACCAAAAACTGCAAAATTTCCTTAAAATTACCAATTAAGTGGCAGCAACCCAACAATGGTTTGTTTGATTCATCTGAAAATTTCAGGGCTGATAGATCTTGACCTAATGAACATTTTTACCCCATGTCAGATTTGCTCTAAATGCTTTCGTTTTTGAGATATAAGCCAAAAACTGCATTTGACCCCTATGTTCTATTTTAAGTAACGGCGGCCATGTTTTTTTGACGGATCAAAAATCGAAGCACACACTTTGTGCAGGATACTCTAAGGAACAATCATGCTAAGTTTCATTCAAATCCATTCAGTAGTTTCAGAGGAGAAGATGTTTGAAAAATTGTTAACGACGACGACGACGACGGACGCCAAGTGATGAGAAAAGCTCACATGGCCTTTTAGGCCAGGTGAGCTAAAAATGAATCCACAGTATTTAACTTCTTTTTGATAATTGTCTTAGGTAAAACCTTCAATCGATCATTTTCTAAAAATAATTGTATAGAATAACACCAAAACCTGCCGTCGGTTTAAGCTTTTTTTTTTAATTTGACTGTAATTTTAACAACTATTTTGATATTTTCAGAAATCGACCATTTTTCATTGATATTTGTATAAAATGTTCAGGAAACCTGCCATCATTGCATTGATAATTTTCCACATTTTAATGTGATTTTGACAATTTTTTTGGATAATTTTATTTGATGTTACCTTAAATCGGTCATTTGATCAAGATAATTTTCTGATGTGTACTTACAGTTGGATCAGATATAAACAATAACAAACTACAGCTTGATTTAAATTTAAAATTTTTAGTTTATTTTACTTTTTTGGGATAATTGTTTTTAGTTAAACCTTAAATCCATTATGTTCTAAAAATAATTGTATAAACTAACACCAAAACCTGCCGTCGGTTTAATACTTTTTTTTTAAAATTTGACTTTAAATTTGACAACTGTTTAGATTTTTTTAGAAATCGACCATATTTAATAAATATTTGTATAAAATGTTCACCAAAACTGTCATAAGTGCATTGATAATTTTTCACTTTTTAATTTAATTTTGACAACTTTTTTGAGATAATTTTATTTGATGCTACCTAAAATCGGTCATTTGATCAAGATAATTTTCTGATGTGAACTTACAGTTCGATCAGATATAAACATTAACAAACTACTGTTTTATGTTTTATTCTACATTTGACAACTATTTTGATATTGTTAGAAATCAACCATATTTTATTGATATTTGTATAGAGTGTTCACCAAACCTGCCATCAGTGTATTGATAATTTGTCACAGTTTAATGTCATTTTGACAATTTTTTGGAGAATTTTATTTGATGTTACCTTAAATCGGTCAATTGATCAAGATAATTTTCTGATGTGTACTTACAGTTGTATCAGATATAAACAATAACAAACTACAGCTTGATTCAAATTTTACATTTTTCAGTTTATTTTTTTTGTGAGCTAAAATTAACGGAAAAATGCTGCAATTTCATAATATTGGTGTGGTTGGTTAAAATTTACTTCTAATACAATTGTCCATACATATTAGTTATTAATCATAATTAAATGACCGATTTAAGGTAACATCAAATACAACTATCAAAAAAGTTGTCAAATTTACAGTAAAATGTGCAAGAATTACAAATACACCGATGGTAGGTTAGGTGTACATTCTTTTCAAATATCTATAAAATATGGTCAATTTAAGGTTTCATCTAATACAATTATCCAAAAAGTGGTAAGACTTACTGAAAAATGTTGCAATTTCATATAATGGTGTTGTTGGATCATCTCGATTGCTTTATCACATTCTGTCTTAAATTTTTGTCTCTGATTATGAACTTATATATACATATATTTCTAAAACTGTAATAAATAAAAGATGAATTAAATTTTTAAGTTATATAATTACTTTCAAACTACTGGTAAGCGGTATGCCAAAAACCTGTGCTGTGTTAAATTTACCAGGGTCTATTAGTATTTCTATCTGTGATATATAGTGTATATACATGTTCAGGGTTCTGTATTACAGCTTTGCTCCACAGATCATTTCATTTATTTTTCTTTAAGAATCTCACTAGAATATTAAGCAAAACATTGTGTCATATATGTATCAGCTTCATTATTCACTACGATATACGGGAAGGATTGGTGGATAGAGGAATCATGTAAATCTTCGATTTTTTATTTCGAAATCCATAAAAGGCTCCGGAGCGCGACATTCTGTGAAATATTATTAGTCCGTATACAGATTATTACTATCGTAATATTACGGTGACCTAGGAACTCATGAGAGAAACAAAAGTAATGATAAAATATTATAAGTAATGCAGAATTATGTCCAAATGATAAAAAAAAATAAAGATGACGATTTCTCACTTAGTATGCAACCAAAGACAATTATATTAAATAAATGCAACTTTATTAATTATATGTTTAGTACAAAATACATCAATTTTGGATATATAATAAAGGTTCTTTTTTCCAGTCTGTATCACCAATCCGGTATCACTATGCTAAACCTGTATCGCACCCCAGCCACCGCTGGTGGACGTTTCGTCCCCGAGGGTATCACCCGCCCAGTAGTCAACACTTCGATGTTGACATGAATATCAATAATGTGTTCATTTTTATAAATTTGCTGTTTACAAAACTTTGAATTTTTCGAAAAACTAAGGATTTTCTTATCCCAGGCATAGATTACCTTAGCCGTATTTGGCACAACTTTTTGGAATTTTGGATCCTCAATGCTCTTCAACTTTTTTGGATTCGAGCGTCAATGATGAGTCTTTAGCAGACGAAACGCGCGTCTGGCGTATAAAACTGAATTTAGTCCTGGTATCTATGATGAGTTTAATTGTACTTATTTTGATTTGAGCGTCACTGATGAGTCTTATGTAGACGAAACGCGCGTCTGGCGTGCTAAATTATAATGCTGGTACCTTTGATAACTATTTTGAAACTTCTCACATGCAAATATCCGGCACTTATCGGATTTTATTGTCAGAAGCAGACGACAACAACTTCAAAAAGTGTTCATGAGTCCTCATTCAATCAATTAGAGGATATAATCAATTCCCGTGACAAAGGGAAGCAACAAATGCCTTCTTGGCGGAGATACAGAATTGAAACACAGTACGAAAGACACAGTCAGACGTTAGAAAATTCAAAAATTTGTTGAATCAACAGAATGAGGAGAGATAGGTAGATTTTATATCTAGGAAAAAGTGCGAATGACCTGACACCCTAAAAGCTATGCCGATCAGTATTAATCGTTTTGTGGCAGAAAAAGAATCGACAGTAAACTTAAAAAAGGACAAGGAATTCAAACACTCTAGTGATGTGCTGACTTCTAAAAGGAAATATCTACGCACACAAGGCAAAGGAAACCGACCAAACCAAGCAGGCCCATTTACTGAAGAGGAAAATAGACATGTTGTAACAGATTATTGGGTGAGACAAGTACATACATGTTTATATTTTTTCTCTCCATGTTATGAAATCCTATAATATATAAAAAATTATGCTGGTACTGAAAAAAAATATATAACAGATAAAAAAAAACTTACATTTGTACTTTTTATCAGGAATTGTTTTGTTTACTTAAAGATTTATGCTGAAATTGAAATGCAGAAAATTAAAATATCCTTTATCAATCTCAACATTTACATTTTTTAATTCATACAAAGTATCTGTACATATTTTGAATTAAAAGGGGAAAACATTTATAGAATATTATAGGTCAAAAGTACTATGTTGTTTGAATACATTTGTTACTTTATCCCTTCTTGTGCATGAATTTGTAAAGTTAAGATTTTATAAAGCTTAAATTATTCATAAACCCTTGAGATCATAGGAAATTTACTAATTATTGCACTTGAATTTTCATTTTATTGCATTAAGGCAGATATTTGATTCATTTGTTGTACATTTTTTTTAGACTGACACAACAAAGCAACCTGTTGAATCCTTACAAGTAAAGCAATCAAAGAAAAACAGCTATGACTAAGAGAGACAAACTAGAGGCTCTAAAGAGCCTGTGTCGCTCACCTTGGTCTATGTGAATATTAAACTAAGGACGCAGATGGATTCATCAAAAATTGTGTTTTGATGATGGTGATGTGTTTGTACATCTTACTTTACTGAAAATTGTTGCTGCTTAAAATTACCTCTATCTATAATGAACTTGGCCCAGTAGTTTCAGTGGAAATTTGTTAAAATTGACTGTTAAGGACAATAACTCCTTAGGGGGTCAATTGACCATTTCGGTCATGTTGACTTATTTGTAAATCTGACTTTGCTGAACATTATTGCTATTTACAGTTTATCTCTATCTATAATAATATTCAAGATAATAACCAAAAACAGCAAAATTTCCTTAAAATTACGAATTCAGGTGCAGCAACCCAACATCGGATTTTCCGATTTATCTGCAAATTTCAGGGCAGATAGATCTTGACCTGATAAACAATTTTACTTCATGTCAGATTTTCTCTAAATGCTATGGTTTTTGAGTTATAAGCCAAAAAATGCGTTTAACCACTATGTTCTATTTTTAGCCGTGGCGGCCATCTTGGTTGGATTGCCAGGTCACCGGACACATTTTTTAAACAAGATACCCCAAAGATGATTGTGGCCAAGTTTGGATTAATTTGGCCTAGTTGTTTCAGAGGAGAAGATTTTTGTAAAAGATAACTAAGAGTTAGGAAAAATGATTTAACATAAACTATAAAGAGCAATAACTCCTAAAGGGGTCAACTGACCATTTCGGTCATGCTGACTTATTTGTAAATCTTACTTTGCTGAACATTATTGTTGTTTACATATAAAAAAGAAGATGTGGTATGATTGCCAATGAGACAACTATCCACAAAAGACCAAATTGACACAGACATTAACAATTATAGGTCACCGTACGGCCTTCAACAATAAGCAAAGCCCATACCGCATAGTCAGCTATAAAAGGCCCCGATAAGACAGTTTATCTCTATCTATAATAATATTCAAGATAATAACCAAAAACAGCAAAATTTCCTTAAAATTACCAATTCAGGGGCAGCAACCTAACAACGGGTTGACCGATTCATCTGAAAATTTCAGGGCAGATAGATCTTGACCTGATAAACAATTTTACAACGGTCAGATTTGCTCTTAATTCTTTGGTTTTTGAGTTATAAGCCAAAAACTGCATTTTACCCCTATGTTCTATTTTTAGCCATGGCGGCCATCTTGGTTGGATGGCCGGGTCACCGGACACATTTTTTAACTTAATACCCCAAAGATGATTGTGGCCAAGTTTGGATTAATTTGGCCGAGTAGTTTCAGAGGAAAAGATGACAGGAAATGATGGCATCAATGGGCATTATAAGTGAAATACCAGTGGGATTCTTAGTTACTGTATTTTATTATGACTTTATTCAAATTTATGACTTTTGTTTGTCAAATTGTTATAAATATTCCTTCTCCTTTGATTGTGATATATATATATTATGATCTTCTATAACACAGCTGTCTTCAACATGTTCATTTCTCTGGAATAACTCCTACTTAGCCTTCACTTACTTATTGCAAGACTAGTGGACATAATAATACATGTATTTGTAAGTAATTTTGTATTTCTCTTTTTGTCTTAAAGTATCTTGAAATTTGCATTCTGAATCTGTGAAATTTTAAAGTAAAACGGACTGCAATAAATTTTGATTCACTGCAATTTTCATTCTCAAAATGGGTTGTTTTGAATCATTGCAAAATGGTCAAATGACTATGGTTTTTTGCTAAAAATCTAGGAGTTTTATTCTCATATCTGGAAACCTAAACATATCTTTTGAAGAACTATATCATAAAGGAACAACAATTCACATCTTGTTGGAAAACTTCATTTTTGCTTATGTTAGAAAAATTACATTAATCTTTAAAATAATACAGCTGAATATAATTTTTCTATTAAAGAAAAACCAATGAAAATTCACAACAGCTTTCAAATCAACTTGCAATAAAAATAAAAATAATAATACGCTTGATAAAACTTTAGCATTCCACTTTTTGTGCCATATGATAAACAATGAATGTATAAAACAAAACTAAATGTTTAGCTTATCGAAATTTTAAATTAAAAACTGAGGGCTAAAATTTTAGCTTCCAAACATTTTGGGTTAAATATTTTCTGCTAAAATTTTAGCCTTTGAACAATTTTAACAAGTACATAAATTTAGTTTTTTCATGATTAAAAATGCTAAAGTTTTAGTTTTTACAACAACATTTTAATTGAAATTGAAATTTATCTAATAAAATCAAATTTAACGGATTTCGCAGATGAGATTTATTGTTTGATCTAGACAAATCACGTGTACGTGTATACATGTAATTGCATGAACAAGAACATGACCGATTTAAGGTTACATCTCATACAATTAATTATGAAAAAAATGATCGAATTCATTATAAAATGGAATAGAAATAAAGATAAAGAAAGTTGTCGATTAAAGATTACATCTTACACAATTATTTAGAAAAAATGACCTCTTTAAGGTTACTTTTCATGCAATTATCTTTACAAAGTGGTCAAATCTTGTAAAAATGTATATCATTAACTGTCAAGAATATGACCGATTATATATAAAACATGACCAACTTAAGGTTACACCTAACGCAATAATTTATAAAAAGATATTCTTGATTTAAAAATCTATAATATTAAAATAACGAGGTCCAATTTATCAGCCGGCATCGGGTAAAAACGACAAATCAAAGAATTCAACTTTACATATAGCTAATATAGGACAATGGTGTAGATTAAAAATTACACCACTCCAGACTCCTTTGCTTTCCACATAATTAATATTGCCAATAATTAACAAGTTCCGGTTCGAATTCGATACCAATAGTATATTCACCTGTTACCTATTAACTTATCTGTACGTTCCGTATCTGACAGGCGCACCACCAAACGGTGTATTTGATTTTGCTATAAACACGGGTCATAATCACAGGGTCGACACAACTAAATGCAATCATTGTCAAATTGTTCCCTATTGTAGTTTCTTAATTAGTAAGACATTCTAAGATAACAATACGAATACTAAAAATTTGGACTTAAGATAAGGCGTATACGTATAGGTACAGTTTTCAATTTGTTAGCGGGCATGACGTAAAACAGCGAATCTAAGAATTCAATTTTATTGGACAATGCTGTTGATTAAAAAATACTCAATTCCAGGACCTGAATATTATAAATATTTGAAAATTTCAAGGTCGACGGGTTCATACAGAAAGCAGAGAAAACTGTGTATCTTATAATCGGCACGACTTAATCAGAATACAATACCAATACTAAAATAAGGCTTACGCATAGTTATATACTTTAATTCAGTCACTGACCCGCGATATCACGGGTTCTAGTTATCTTTAAAGAATACACTGCATGAATGAGTGCTTTACAATGATTTATTAGTATTACTGCTTATATCCACAATATTTGAATATCCCATCTGGATAGTTGTCAACATGCATGATCAATGCCAATGGAAATTTGACCACATCTTTTTTTTTTATATTTGCAATCAATGAAAGAATGACTGCAACTGCATACAATTAATTTTATAAAATTGCAGTGCCTTAGTTACAGTGCAAGATATAAAAATTCTCTAAAGAAATATGTTGTTCTCCGGACCCTTCCCTAATTTCCAACCATATGATTTATCCAATTGTACTGAAAACACAATTGCAATATGGATCCCCATGAATCTGTTGTGTCGACACCAAGAACGTGAGCACAATCCCTAACTTTTGATAGGTAGACATCACTGTTTGGGTCATCTGTGTAAACGGCAATGACTTGTCCAGAAATGACAAATTCAGATCATTCTTCTCTCTCAATTTTAAGCTTCGTAGTCTTATTGCTATCAACTACTGTCGGGGTTTCAATACTCATTTTTACGTTGTAAAACAGTCCATGTTCAACGAGTCAAATATTAGCGGACAGCACTGTTGATTGTTTCCTATATTAAGTCCAACGCCACCGTGTTTTTTACGCCTTAGCTTTTGGAAGACTTCTTTCTTTGATTGATATAAACAAAATCTGTCTTGATGCAAAAAATAAAACCTTCTAAGGATGTTAGTTTCTAGCCATGTTTATGTCAAACAGACAAAATTGTCAAAACCTGATCTGATAGAATCAAAAAAGGCCACCGTGGTATATCGGTGTTCGAAATTCAATAAGTGGGATGAATCCTCGTATGTTATGAAGTGATTTTGGGTTGCACGTCAAAAGGTTCAGAAGAACATGTAGTTGATGTACTAGATATGGCACGTTCTAAACGGAAAATTATATAAGTAACAAGTAAAACAGAAATCTTTTATTATAATTATAGTATAACAGGATTGAATGAAAGATATTTATTTTTTGTTAACCATAGACATCTTTGAATAAATTTCTATGTTTAAACATTCATTCATACCTTAAATGGAAAGTAGGCAAAGGTCTAAAATTCGGTCTCGTAAGATTAAAGCCAGAGCTTTCAACAAAAGCTATTGTTTAATTTACAAAACACCACAAAACTATCCCAAAGCTATGAAATATCTGTTACTTAACAGATGTGATGCAAAATTATCTAATTTTATTTTACACCCCCACTTTGGATTGCTTACCTTGCAGCGACCCTAAGAGCTATTTTGATCTTGGTCTGTGATAAGTCCGGTATTATACGCAAGTAAGGAGACGAAAGGCATAACTGCCAGAACCTAAAAAAAGGGCGAAGGCGAGCTAATCTTTGCAAGACGACCTTAAGATAATTTTGATAAACATCAGTACAACCCTTGATGAAAAGGAGTGAGATGAAAGTGCAGAAGCAATACTTTAATCGGGGATTGCCGATTTTGATGGTGGAGATTCTGTGATAGTATTTTTAGAACTAGAGAACTTAGATTTCCCAGGTGATTTTAGTTTGCCAACATAAGAACCAGCTATTTTGAGAGAGACGAAACGCGCGTCTGGCGTATAAAATTATAATCCTGGTACTTTTGATAACTATATTCAACCTCTGGTAACTTTCGTCCCTTATTCACTGGTATCTTTAGCCGTTTCATTATTTATATCAACTTTATAACAAATTGTTCCGATCTTAAATAATTTGCAGAGAGCCGTGGTGTAGTTGTTAGGGCATCGGACTACTAACACAAAGGTTCCTGGTTCGATTCCCGTTCGGGATGAAAATTTCAGGAACTCAATTTTCGGCTCTCCCTTGACACCATTTGCGAGTATGGTCTTGAGACAATGATGGTACTCCGCTAGAAGAGGACGATAAATGGCTGACCCGTTCTAAGAAAGAACCATATATGTATGTTTATCTATAATATAATGTCCAGAATACTTTAAATTGTCTAAAACAGATAGATTACAATTAATTCTATCTTCATTTGATATTATACAGCTTACTGTTCCGTTCATTAAAAAGTCATTTGCACTGAGGGGAGTGGACACAACGCCTGCATAAATATTACTGTTTTACCACTTTATATATGATGTTTAATATGTTAATTTTTCTATTGTGTATAAAGTATTGTATTGTTTGTATATGCCTACAACCCCCAGGGGTATAAATGTGAATTTCATAAAATGAAGAAAAAAATATTAAAAAGGACCGGAATTAAGAGAACGATATCAAGATCAATCAGAGCCCCACATTCAATGTAGTAAATATTTGCAAAACTACCATGGACAGTGTGATAATATCAATTATCTACTTTCCTAAGGGAAAAATAATATTTAATTACCGAAAGTAGGAATTGGTAAAAAAAAAAGTAATTTTGTTTTAATTTTACGGACGCCATCACGTGTTGGTTGACCGTTATGGAATAACCGTTTCACAAATGATATCGGATATGTTACTTACGACTCAACTACAATCCCCTTCCCTTTCATGAATGTGACCTACCAAATTAGACTATTTACCGGATTTGATATCACATAAGCAACACAACGGGTGCCACATGTGGAGCACGATCTGCCTACCCTTCCGGAGCACCCGAGATGACCCCTAGTTTTTGGTGGGGTTCGTGTTGTTTATTCTTTGGTTTTCTATGTTGTGTCGTGTGTACTATTGTTTGTCTGTTTGTCTTTTTCATTTTTAGCCATGACGCTGTCAGCTTGTTTTATATTTATGAGTTAGACTGTCCCTTTGGTATCTTCCGTCCCTCTTTTATGTATTGTGGCGAAAATGAGAACAAGTTTACAATAACTTCAATAGGTTGGTTTTGTTATAGAGGCCGTCCGGAATGATGGTCGGGGAAATTTTGACTACCCAAAATCTTCACACTTATATTTCAGAAATTTGCTTTGAAAGTTATCCTTGATAAACGGTTAAGAAAGACATTAAAAATTTAAGCGAGTTCTTACACACTGGACATTTGGAGGTGTACCATAGCTTACTTTTAAAAATATGTTTCAAAACGAAAAGAATTTTACGCGTTTCGTCAACAAAAGACTCATCAGTGACGGTCGAATCCAAAAAAGTTTGTAAATTAATGTAAATATAACGGAATTTGACGAGACTCTCATTAAGGTGAGAGGGTTAGCGCTATAGAACCCGGTTTAATCCACCATTTTCTACATTTGAAAATGCCTGTTCGAAGTCAGGAATATGACCGTTCTTGTCCATTCGTTTTAAATGCGTTTTGTTATTTGATTTGCCATGTGATTATGGACTTTCCTCTGAGTTCAGTATTTTAGTGATTTTACTTTTTGCTAAGAGCTGATGATATAACCAATGTCTGTGGTGCTTTCTTCAGGAAATGTTTGCCAATGAAAGTTAAAACGTCCGAGGTATTATATATCTTGAAAAATAGAAACGGATCCCAGTTTTCAAATGGCTTCACATTCAGCAGATTCAATATTCAATGTTTCAACCGTTACAATTTCTGGATGTGATTTACTTATGATATCTTTCTTACACTT
>CM034354.1:42060085-42161477 GCA_019925275.1 Mytilus edulis
ACTTTGACATGTATTAAAAAACACTTCTTGAACAGACATGTTAAGATTTAGAACAATGCTTTTCAGAAAAAGAATGATGAGTGTTAAATGATTGTATGTTAGAATGAAAACTCCAGGCTCCTGAAGCAAATAATAATAATAATCATGTAATTAGCGACGATCTCAGTACTTACCCACCATATAAATAGAGCTTTGATTGAACACTTAACCCATAGGGGGCAAGTTCCATACCAGGAAAGTCGCCTCCAAAAACATCAATATAATATATATAATAATAATAACACTGAACCCACTTTTCACTGGTTTCTAATCGGATGTGTACAGATTTATATTTTAGTCGTTGCCAAGAGTATTTATTCATCAACTGTAATTAGCTTTGAACTAGCTATTGGAACTCAGTGTCATTTTGTTAATTGGTTTAGTATATACTCTGTGCTGACCTTTTTGAGTTGAGCCCTTCCCAACTGATTTTTACAATTTGCACTTATGTTGTTTGCTATTTCACAACTGTTCCTTATTATGAGAGGGATGAGTGCATGCTCGAACATGGTTAACCCTGCACACTATGAATATGATTATCACAAGTAAGTGGCCCTTGAGTACATGATGGTTATTGTTTGCTGTCTGTCATATTTATTTTTCCATTCATTGTGTTACACAGTTTTATATTTTAACGATGAGCTATATTAGTTGTTAACATCCATACCCTCATCATTGTTATCTCTTGTGGACATTTTTGTCATTGCAAATCAATCATACAACATCTTATGTTGTTTAGAATGGGGGGATTTTACAATAAATCATGGATTCAAACATACTACCAATAGATCCCTGATAAAGTTTAGTGGACCTTCAGGGATGATTCCACTATATAGTTTAGGGCCGCTTAGCGGCCCCTAAATCTGCCAGCGGCCCCCAAAAAATGTACATGAAAGTGAATTCCCAACTCAGGAAAATAAAATAAAAATCGATATTTCCGGAAAAGTTTCTGTCACCGATTAAGGCAACTATAATTTTTCATAGTTTGTTGTCAAAACGTTTTAAATCCCGTATAAGAATGCTGTTTACGATCGCATTTTATTAACAACGATTTAATTATGTCAAAATGTGGCAAACAATTTTATCAACCGAATTCAATTGATTAATATGTAATTGTTATAGGAGTATTCGATCTTGTAAAAGCAGATCGCCCAGCAGGTTGATAAAAATGGGTGTCAAAACAGACCTCCGCAGAGAGAAAATTCAAGTATTGATATAACATTGATGGATAAAGTTTAATGGGCGCCGATCTCGTAAAAGCAGATCTCCCAGCAGAGCCGGTTATATAATATGATGAAAATTTGATTTGTAAAAGAAATTATTTCCTCAAAAGACAAAAGTTTGAGTGTTTTTTGAAAATAATGTTGATGATAGACCATTCATGAAATACGATGTCATCATTATGGAACTATTTTAAAAGTTTTGAAGATGATTCAAATAATCTTAAAGAACACTAGTTCAATGCTTTTAATATCTTATCAATTAAGTATCTGAACTTTTGTAATTGCTTTTCTGAATTCGACAATTGACCAGTTCAATTTGAAATCCATTTGAATCAAGGGAAATTTATAGAGATGACCTGCTGTTGAAAAAATACCCGATGAATGATTTTTTTCAGTGGTTTATGTTTGCTGAAATATATGTTTTTGTAATAGGCCTAGGTAACTATAGCTAAGATGATAGACTAGAGCATCATGTTCAATGATATTCATGTAATAACAGTAGCCCATCCAGAATTATTCAAAATGTTACAACTTGCATGAACCTCAATGACTGTACAGGTTAAACTTAATAATATACATTTTCTGATTTTTAAACAGGAAAATAATCTTATTTCGTCTTAAATTTTATGCTTAAAAAATCCCAATTACAATAAAAATTCCCAATTTGATGTTCAAGGGACCCATTTGAAAACACCTGGAATCATCCCCGACCTTAAAAACTTAACATTTATGTTCTTTAGGCATTAGGTGTATTTTATTTAAATGTTTTTTTTAGTTTCGTTCAATTGAGTAATATAGTATAATTATGAATAAAAAGATATTTTTGGTTTTTTAAAGTCAATTAGAAAGCAACCTTAAACAACTAACAAAAATTTCAGATTATACAATACCATCTTTGGCCATAAGTCGCCCACATTTTTACAGCTCGTATGCTAAAGCTGATTTCCTTGATTAAATTAAGGAACACCTCGGCCACATGTGCCCTTCAAGGCCTGGTTCCCGAGCTTCACAGCCAGACACTGGACAAGACAATCCAGTGCCAACTGATCCACCCTGCCTTTTAAAGTGAGATATTGCCACCTCACTGTGAGCTGGGGAGCCAGATGGTCCCGACACAGCTCCTGACCCTGAGCCTCCACCCGGACCCCCTGGGGGCGAGGCTGTCTGTAGGAGAGGTGAGGCCCCTGTTATGGCCTTTCGTCTGGTCTGATTGTGCTCTTTCTTTTCTTCTTGTTCTTCCCCACCTTCCCTGTACCTCACCCTCAGTGGCGCCCTCAGACCCCCTTCTGACCCCCCACCTACCTCTAACGAAGCCCCAGCTCGTCCTCTGGTACAATAACCACCAGTTCCTCCACCACTTCCGTGACGGAGGACTGCACTGGAGAGGATGGCTGGCTTTCATCTCTTTGGGTCTTGTTCTGTTTATTGTTCATCTGAAATAAACCTACCTTAGAGTGCAGGGAGATTCTTAACACGTGCACTCCTGTGGAGACCGAACATCCAGGACACTGAAAGGCGTCCATTCCGTCAGCCTCCCCAGGAGTTATGTTCACACATCGCCTATGGAACCATTCCCTGCACTCGTCACACCTGATCATCAGACCCAATCATCTGGTCCCCGGCATGAGCAGTAAATGTTCTTTCCTTTGGGTCTCAACTCCTCTATTTCCTTCCAATTTTTTACTTATTACTTGGGCTAGTAGTTTTTTACACCAATTTCGGACTTCCCTATCCTGACACAACTTAATCCGGTCATGATGGGCCACTACCATTGCTGTTTTCATTTTGACCCTGTAAAGGTATGGAGTGAGACTTTCCACCACCACCCCGGGGCCCTTCCGGGATGGAGTCAATGTTTGACATTTTTCCTTGATGGTGGCCGTATCCAATTGATACACTAGATCCCCCACTTTAAACCTTTTGACCACCACCTTGAGATCGTAAACCCTTTTGAGGCGTTCTTGTGCCGTTTTTAGATTGGCCCTGGCCAGCTCGTGTGCCCCTTTGGATGGCTTCCTCTAGGTCCGACACATAGTTTTCTATAATAAAGGTGCACATTTGTAACATCCGGCATTATCAGATCTACTTAATGCTTCACTAATAGACCTTAACCTTTCTTCCATCATATCGAAACTATCCAAAAAAATACATATAGCACTGTGTTAAAATAACATCAATGTCAGCTTCTTTTTTGCAAACAGCTGTGGCATGCCAATATACACCTCTTTTGCCAAACCATTCACATTGGCTTTCTCTATTTATAACAGGCATAAATGTCATGGAGAGTAACACCTGGTTGTTCTGTAAATTGTAAAAGGTTCTTTTTTGGTAAACTATCATAACAGTGTGTCTTCTCAAATTATTAATATGGGTTCTTGACCGAGTCAGATCATGCTTCAACTCTTCTTTGAAAACTCGGCCACTTAAACAATTTATATTTTACTTACGCTTTCAAAAGATTTAACTTAATGCCTACAACGGTTACAGAAATAAACTCTCATGGTGATTCCTGACGACTCCTGTATAGAAACGATCCTTGTAGGATGAACGGGATATGTACCAACATCTTTTGCTAATTCCTCTTTGATGTCACACCTCTGACCTGATTATGCGTAAATCGTGCACAACCTCCAAATACAACTATAATAGTACCTATAAAATTCGACATGCATTGCTGGGAATTTCAAAATGGCGACGAAAAATCATCAATCGTGTCTTCACTAACATCAAATCTGTCAACAATATATTCATTTAATTTATGTTTGATTTTACATAATTGTTTTTTCAATATCAATTTGTGTTTGTTGGTCAATTTTTGTACATGAGAATTATTGTGAATGTCCAAACTACATCCTGGTATCTTTATGGTTATATCTATTATTGATGACGCACAATCAAATGGTATTGCTGCTTCATTGTTTCCCCCCTCACAAAAATCAAGGAACAACCTTGGAACTGTTTCACCAATTGCAAGTGCTGAAAGTTAAAGTGGAATACTGTAATAACTGCACAGCTTCATTTGAATATAATTCATTGTTCGTAGCATAATACATTTAATAACCATTATGACCTTTGCAAAATTAACTCAAAACGGCTGGATCCACCCCTGCTTTTGTTACTTCTGGAAACTTGAGGTGAATTCAATGTGAAATGTTTAATTGCCATGCAATATTGTTCACTTAAGTGCACATAATTTAAAAGCCTAAGTTATGAAAAGGTGTCCTTTCGATGGCAAAATGTTAAGAAATAATAGATATGTTTTTTCATTGGGGACATGATTCCTAACGGGAGGTAATACACAGGTCATCAATAATAAATTTTTGACTGAAGTTAAGGACTTTAAATTTCTAGGGAATATTATTAACTATAGGGGAAATTTTACAAAAACTACTGAAGAGCTGTCAAAAAAAGGCATTAAAGTTTTATTTTTATTGAGAAAATATATGTCCAATTTTAATTTTGTTCCCACTAATTTGTCATGTAAATTATTTGATACTCTTATAAGACCTATTTTGACATACAACTCTGAAATTTGGTTTATGGATAATTTTCAGTCAGCTTTTAGGGCATCTAATAGAGCTGCAGTAAATAATACATTTTGTGATACTCTTGCATTATCAGAAAAATATCCCTTTGAGAAGGTTCATTCTAAATTTTGTAAAGCAGTATTAGGACTGAAAAAGACAGCCACTAACATAGGTGCTAGATCAGAATTAGGTAGATTTACTTTGGACTCCTATATAAAAACTCAAACACTCATGTATTTTTATAGAATAAATTGTAATGATATTAATCCCCTGGTTAAAGAATCTCTACAAACAAACATAAATTTACATTCAGAAGGAATTTATTCTTGGTACTCATTTGCAGACAAAATTTTTAAAGAGATAAACATAAACCCAGAAAATTACTCTAATAATAATGTACCTTTTAAACAATCAAAAAACAAGTTAAAATGTAATATAAAAAAGTGTGTTTCAGAGGAATATGAAAAAAATACTTTAATTAAACTTTCAAAAATGGATTCCTCATCCAAACTTTGTCTTTATGGGAAATTAAAAAATAATTGTCAGTCTGAGGAATATTTAAATTGCAATAATTTTATACATAGGCAGTTACTCTCAAAATTTAGACTAAGTGATCATTCCCTAGGCATTGAATTAGGAAGGTACAGAAACATTCCAAGAGCACAAAGATTATGTAAAAAATGTGAAGTCCTAGATGATGAATTTCATTTCTTTTTGTATTGTGACATTAACTTATCTTTGCGTTCTAATCTTTTTGCTTATCTAAAAGACTATGTATAATTATTTCAAAATCTTGATGCATTCAATAAACTTAAACACATTCTAAACCCCATCCCTGAACTTTTTTGTCATATTGGAGTCTTCATAAAACAGTCTTTAGAACTGAGGGAGTCAGACCCGTGTCAGGCAAGGTTATGATGGTGTTTTTTTTACATACATTTATAATTGAACTCTAATGTTCTATTATTCTATATATTGTATTGTATTATTTTGTATTTCATTGTATTACATTGTATTTCACTGTATTGCATTGTAAAGTATAAAAATTATTGTTTGATTGTATTGCTTAACCCTCATGGGTGTAATTTTGCAATAAAGATTATTTATGTAATGATATGTTTTTGTATAATTATATGAAAAGCTAGTAATGATAGGGTTTTTTTTTTTGCAAATTTTTCATCGTCATTGATAACCCTTTAATTGTGGTTTAGCTGTACGCTCTGTAATTTGCTGTGGTGTTTTACAATGGTGAAATGTGTTAAATCAACCAATTCGCCCTTTAAAACGCGATACTATATGTATATACTTACATCCATATCCGTTATAATAGTTATCAAAAGTACCAGAATTATAATTTAGTACGCCAGACGCGCGTTTCGTCTACATAAGACTCATCAGTGACGCTTTATAGTTGTAAAGCCAAACAAGTACAAAGTTGAAGACCATTGAGGATCGGAAATTCCAAAAAGTTGTCCCAAATACGGCTCAGGTAATGTATTCTTTGACAAGAAAATCCTTATTTTTTCGAAAAATTCAACGCTTTGTATAAACATTTTTAAAAGGACCGAAATCTTTAATGGTTCACTGCACACATATACGACACCTTCTACAATAACAGTAAGCAATCTGTGTGAAAACCTCATGAAAATAGCAAATAATGTAACAAAAGAAGCAAAGATCTTAAATCATTCATAGAGCACAAACTTGACACTAACACAAAAGAAACAGCATGCAAGTTATATGACTTGACAAGATAACATCACACGAGAAGCAAAAGAGAATTCACATTATTGTCTCCAAAAGTACATAGAGAATAGCAGAAATTTTGAACACAGAAAATGAAGAAATACACATGTCAAAAGTATTTGTCCTAAATGTTTTCTTCAAGGTAACCAATATTTGTAAGAGAAACATTAAAAGGTTGGGCACAAACCCACATATCTTGTTATTTCATCCCCAACATCAGTCAAAATTTAAAAAAAAATCAAGTCACAAAGGATGAAAGAATACAGTGAAAGGAAAAAAGCATTTTTTGAAGAGAAGCAGTTGATACGAGAAAGTAATAGAACCAGATAATATTTAAACCAACAAGTCAACTTAAGGTGGTACCTAACACTACAGGGAGATAACTCTGTAAAGTCAGCTAAACGTTTTAATTACGTTGTGTTGTAAAAGGAATATTAAGCTTCTCAATGATCAAAATTGGTGGTTGTCAAATTGCTATATATCCAGTGTAATTTTTCTGACAAAACGGTTGGTTCAAAATTTTTAATTTTTATTATATTTTTGTTAAAGTGTCAAAGTAAATACTTTGACAAAATTTTATGAAAATTAAACGAGCCAAATTAATTTAAGTGAAAGTGTTGGGTACCACCTTAACAGTAATGAGAAGTTGACACCAGACAGAGAATAACTAAGTTGAAATACAAGACAATAAAGTACCAACAGAAATAGCATTAGATTATCAAATTAAAATCATATGTAGCAGCAATATGTGACCAACATCGTTTACATCGGGTAAAGTGTTAGAAATAAATTCATCTGAAATGAATATATCAATATATTTAGCTGAGGTGCTACCTGACTATTGGGGATGGCGAATGGGGGTAAAGGTGTTAAACAATTGTTTTCAAGAAAATAACTCAAAAAGTTTACATCCCTGTCAAACACTTAAGAAATTCTGTTTCTTAACAGGCAAGCATGCAATGAAGGGTTAGTTTCTTTAAAAGGTATCAGAAAATCTGCGTTACAACATCACATCAAATTCAATCTGGAACGCTACGCTTCTTCACTGATGAGGAATACATCAACATATCCGACCAAGAGCTCAGATCATGATTCTTGAGAATCCAGGATAGTATACCTGGAAACAGAGAAAATGCCATTAATTTCCTAAAATCTGTGGAACGTACTAGAAGTATAAAACTATGGCATGACCATAGTGATATACTCAACCATTCATATGTTTGTTTTATGCTATCTTGGCTTTGCGACACAGCTAATTATCTAACCAATTAAGAGTACATGGATAAATATCCAGAAAGAAAACCTATAAACGTATTACACAATACTGTGCAATTGAAGATCCCTTGCTATTACACAATAATGTGCACTTGAAGATCCCTTGCTATTACACAATACTGTGCAAATGAAGATTTATTATTACTTAATTGAACATTTCTTGCTGTTGCGCAATACTAAAGCATCAACAATGATGATGATAATTACAATTGTAGATGCCAGTGATGGTCAAAACTTTAATTGGGCAAGTTGAGCTAAACACGAGTTTATTTTTATTCACTTACTGGTTGGTTTCTCTCATCGTCGGACAAAACATGAGGATCCTGATGTGGATGATGTTGATGGTAATTAGGTATTTTCACCGTCTAAAAAAAATAATATACAATCTCATAGCTCAAGATTTTATTATACTTTTGCTTGATTGTTCTACTTGTCACATATACGCTTGAAAAATATTATCCTGTAGATTTGGTTCCCTCCCTTAACAGATATGTTACGCATTTGATAGAATTGTCATCCAGTGTTGCGACAATCAACTTTTCGTGGGAAAATCCATGAAATTTGGAAATAAATCATTTCCTCCAATACAAAATGCTATGGCAATGTTCCTGACGACTCCTTTCGTAAAACTATGTTCTAGTACTTCTATAATTGAAGTAATGTTAAAAATCTCCGACTTTGGTTTCTGAGGATAGAACTAATTCCTGAAATATCAAAATGGAAAGTTGTCCAAAGTAAATCCCTTAACATTATGCTTTGGTGTTGGAACAATACAAGACCCCAAACAACAGAGATATGAATGATAAGGAAAAACTGAGCATGCTGTAAAATTTTCTGGATACTAATTTCATACAGATTTGTTCAATTGAAAGTAAGGATTGCATTTTGATATTGGAGATGCCGTTTTTAAACTGAATATTTTTTTTACAGGAACCATTTTTACGACAGTTCTTTGCAGAAACGAAAGAAACAAAGACAGGCTAAAAAATGAATATTTCAAAGCCCCAGTAAGTGACTCGTGTATGTTTGCCAATGAGACAATATTATCAATGTGATGAGAGTTAAAATTCTTCCCAGACATGGAAAAGATCTTTCTTAGATGTGTTCCGAGGGATGGAGTGGGTTGGACTCTTTGTATCTAATGTTTGACTACTTTGACGCGATTAATTTATTATATTGTACTTAAATTACTTTAGCTAAGTTACCAGCTAGTTTGGGAAAGTTGTTTACTATTATTTACGTGTGGTTCGTTTGATCTCAGTTCTTCATAGGTTAAAATCAGATTATGACGTCGAATATTCTTGTTTTCCTCAGAATTTCCTTTTCTGACAACATGAAAAAAGACGACCATGTCTGATGACGTCACATTGAAAGAACACATCTTTTTGCAGATCAGTTTCAAATAATAAGGAATAAGTTAACCTTCGTAATGTTCGAAAATCATAAGAGAATCAGATTCCACCACCAAATCTCGTGTAATACAATATTTCCCCCCTCTCGACAGTTAAATATTAAATATGCGTTAAATAAACAGTCACAATTAATAAAATAGTCAAAATATGGGTACATCAGTCATCATCGTATAACAATTTTAAAAGGAACAATTTAACAGAACACAAAAACATTTACTATCTACGAACACATTGATTGATTTGAGTGTCTGACGTCAGAAATTTTTTTTACGTCACATAAATGTTACAAAATGTTTGCCGCATGTAAATAAAGATTAATTTGTTGGTGTAAAAGCTTTTATGAAAATAATTACTGAACTGTCCGTCCATATCACACTTTTGAACATGACGAAATTGGTATATTTTTAATCAATCGTCACCTTAGTTGATGTACATATTTATTTTCTGAAGATATAATCACTTATTGATTTTCAAGGTATAAGGAAAATTTCACATTTTTTTTTATCAACGGCGGACTTCTCTTGCTTCAAGATAGAGTTGGTGTTTTTCATGATAAATTGTGGAAAAAAAATATAATTGACTTCTTGTTTTAATGTTACAACATCTTAAGCAGTGTATTACATGTACCTGCGTATGGAATTTATATTTCAAGTTGTTAGTTAATACGATAGAGCTTATTGACATTGCAAATTCAATATGGACAGTGCTTAGCAGGGGTTTGGTGTCCCGAAAACAACATAACTTGCCCCTTCGTCATAGTGTCCTTCCCCCGTTCCTTTAAATGACCTTTGGGTTTCTTACAAGAAGTTGATGAAATTTTGTTAATTTTATATATACAACGGCATTGCTATATTTTATTTTGTTTTCATCGGGTCAGAATTTATTTCTCTATATATCCAATTTCTGGAAATAACTTTTGAACTTTTTAAAGTTTTTTCGTACTGAAGAAAGATTTTTTTGGATCTCATCTATGACCATACATAAGAGAGATTTTGAATTAAAATAGGGAGAAATAATTCGCCGCATTTCCCGGGGGACTGTATTCTCCTTATAGACGAAGTTTATCCAAATCGTCATCCTTTAGTTACACTATTTACAACACCTGAAATAAATCGTAAGCCATAACATTTCAGAGAAAGAGCAAAAACCTTAATCGCGTGATTGGTAAATACCGAATGCGGACAAATATGGCTGTATTTACATTCCAAAAATTACTCTGAGTACAGACTTACCTGTAAAGTTGGCAAAGTTTTAATGCCTAGCATCCCCTAGATATAATACAGTTAAATGCATTTTGTGTTTCAGAAAGATAAAATCTCTTTTGGATTTTGTTTTTTTCCTTTATGCAGAAGGTGCAAAAATAAACAAAACACCTGAATTACTTTGATACTGTCCACTCGCTGACTCAGATAAATTCTTTAACTCACCTATGGTTGGGAAACTACCTGGTGTCCATGTCAATTAAAAACAATGAAAACAATACAAACCGTTTCTTTACCTGAGGGAGCATCTCATAATTGTACCACAATTTTGTTCTTACTCTTGATTTGTAATATGATAATATTGATATTTGTCCTTGTTTTACAGAAAGAAATGGATGACTACTATAATGTGATTGAATTTATAAAAAATCGAAATGCATCAGATGAATTAAAAAATTAGAGAAGAGAAGGTACACAATCATTATTACATATATAGATATAGGAAGATGTGGTGTGAGTGCCAATGAGACAACTCTCCATACAAATAACAATTTAAAAAGTAAACCATTATAGGTTAAAGTACGGCCTTCAACACGGAGCCTTAGCTCACACCGAACAACATATATACTCACATTTTGATACACAATACTACATTATGAGGCCAGGTTTTGACATTAATGAACTGTCAGGACTGTAATTACATATGCTTAAACGATTTAAGTACCCACAGCCCAAAATGGAGAAGCATTTTGTCAGTTAGAAATTTGTCTTCTGTATGAGTACAATACCATGAATGAATACATCACTTAAACCACTGAATTGAAAAGTTGTATCAGTCCTTGTCTTATAAAATACTATAAAAATAAACAATCATAGTACGAGTTTCGAAAAAAATTAGGCTGTCTGTAACTTCAAAACAACTTGTCCGTAACGTTTTTCATTATACCAATAGGGATGTCCGTAACTTTCAAAGAATCGATATACGTCGATATAAGTTAAAACATAAAATTGAAAATGCATTAAATATATAATCAGAAAGTAAGTAGATTTCTAGTATGATAAAATTCACTGCATTGATGGCATATAATCAACAGTGCGTGAACCTTTTTGCTTACAACATGTTACATTACCAAAAAGATCATCTACAAATTTACCATTCAGTATTCTGAGCCTGGAGGCAATACATAGATCAATTAGTTGTTTTCCATGAGAATTTAATACTTTGTCTAAAAAATTTCTATATAATGACGCCACTTTAGAAATGGTTGTCCAGTTGATTCAAGATGGTGAAATCCCTAGATTTATAACACAAGACAAGGTAAATGGGAGGACTGAAATTGCAGCAGGATCTCGACCTAAGCCTGTACTATTTACCACACAAAAGTCGAGAATTGTTGAATGGTGCATAGAAATGGCAAAAATTGGGTATCCAGATTGTAATTGATGCACATAGTTAAGAATATTTTGGACGACAATGGCAGGCAAACAAAGTTCAGAGACAATCTGCCTGGTAAAGATTTGTAATACAGTTTCAAATGGCGTCATCCAGAAATCTCAGAGATAACACCCAATGATCTTGGAAATTGGAAAGGAAAGGATCATGGTTTCACCTTTGAAGATAAAGATTGATTGATTGTTGGTTGCCGAAATAGCACAAAAAGGCTATATCCATTCTGACCGGACGTGGCTGCAAACTTGATACATCCCGCACAACCAAACAGACGCCATTTAGGATGATGGTCGGGGAAATTCGGACAGCAATTGAAAAATGAGGGTATATTGGATAGGGACAGAAATTTTGCCTTGCAACAGGCAACCTACGGACCCCTCAAAGAGTTGTCGCAAGGGTTCTTAACGTGAAAAGAGCATTACAATCTCTTTACATGCGGCATCGGATTTAACGGTTTTAAATTAAATATTTTGCTGTTATAAACATATTGCTACATTGAAGACCTGTTGTTGACCTTCTGCTGTTGTTTTTTTCTATGGTCGGGTTGTTGTCAAAATCACAACCATTATCTCCACTCTACATAGCTACACCATTGCCAGACCTGACCCCAATTAGACAGGTATCAGAAAACACAAATCTTGAAAAATCAGATAATTTACCTGCAGCTACCTTTGTGAGTATCCCACTTCAAGATATAGATGTTATCAGACCACCAACTCCTCCACATGCTTCACAGATGCCATTTTAAGATATCACTTTACAGGAAATAAGTTTAATAAACAATACAGATGCTGGAGCTACTCTCTAAGATGTTTTGGGGCGACCACCATTTTCCACCATGCTACCGCTACATAATAATAAACATTTTATAACAGATACAAAGGTTTGGTCAATCAGCATTAGCACCGTGACGTTACTCAAACCATAAAAATATCTTTAGGGGAAATCTTGGTTCGTTACTCAGCTTTTTTTTTTAATTGTCATGTTTTGGAAATATTTTTTTTTAATGCAATTTTATTCTTTTTGCAGGAAATATCAGGAAAATTTTATGCAAATGCTGTGGTGTACCGCAAGACTAACAGGGGACATGTTCATGGAGATGTGCGTTGTTAAAAGTTTTGAGAAAGGGGGAGTAATATGCGGCAGCAATCGGAAGATGTGGCAAACAAGTTTTGTATTCGATTGTCAAGGTAATTAAACACCTTTTTTTCACAATATTTACTTCACAGCACACCAACTGAAAACTGCAATTTCGATGTTCATGCCAAAATAAAGAGATGTGTTGTTAGTAGTAAAAGTAGGAAAGTAGCACATAGAAAATAACAGTTGCTGAAGGACTAAGGACCAAAAGAGGATCTGCTTTCAATCTGTTAACAAAGAAATACATTTCATAAATTAAGGTTCTGGTCAGTTTAATCAAATTCAATATCGATTTCTCATTCTTCATTCGATTGACGTTCAGAAATTAATGACACTTTAATTTGTAAATCTATATACCCGCATAGTAAATCAGCCATATATTTTTATATCAGGATTTAATGTACAATACAAATGACAGCAATAACAACACATTTTTGTTCGCATAAATTTAGGGTGCCAGCATGTCCTCCTTTTATTCAAAATATTGATACGTAACAAAATTTCAGTAGTTTTGATACCTTATGCTGACTTGTACAACAAAATTATTTGACCGCTCCAACCAAAAACTGACCATATGTGCACTTACATTTGTAAATCTATATACCCGCACAGTAAATCAACCATATTTTTTATGTCAGGATTCTATGTATAGTACAAATGACAGCAATATTGCTATACAATAACAACAAATTTTTGTTCGCATAAATTTAGGGTGCAATCCTTCTATTCAAAATATTGATACGTAACAAAATTTCAGTAGTTTTGATACCTCATGCTGATGATATTGATGTCGAGGAAACAGTAATCCTTAAGGGAAAAGAAGTAAAGAAAATTTGAGGAAAACTACAAGAGTAAAAAGGACAACCACAGAAGAAGAAATCAATAAGTTCTTGGGGAATCATTTGAAAGTTAAGACAACTTCAGGAAAATCTGAGCGCTAACAAATAATTCAGAAAAGGAAAGAAGGGGGTCAAATTTGTATTCAAATTATTGATACGTAACAAAATTTCAGTAGTTTTGATACCTCATACTGACTTGTACAACAAAATTAATTCACGGCATCGATCAAAACTGACCATACCCGCAAAATATTGATACGTAACAAAATTTCAGTAGTTTTGATACCTTGGGCTGACTCCTTTAACCAAATTATTTGACCGTAATAAGGCGTATCAATCAAAACTGACCATACTTGCACTTTAGTATGTAATTCTATATGGCTGCATTATAAATCTGCATTATAAATCAGAAGTTTTTTTTAAATGGTGCAATGGATTCTACCTGGCGCCTTTATGTCTTCTGGCGCTCCTGTGCACAATTTAGTAGGATAGCAAATGTAAGCAATAATATTGGAAAACAATCAATGCAAATTTTTGTCATCATTTCATCTCTATATTCATAATATTGAACAGTCACTAGAGATAGTAGTTCAGGATGGTGTGTAAAACAAAACTATTAGGCCGCATCATCCAAGTACCAACACTGACGTGTCTGAATTCATTTGTACTTTTTAATAAAAAAAAATATGGTGGGTTCTCTTTTAGGAATAGTATACTGTTAATCTATTATGTCTGTTGATTGGTTTTGTTAAGCGTCAAGTGGCAACCATTTCATTCAAGTGCACATCTATACTATTAAACGAGAAGATCTCATTTTGGGTGTCGCTTCTCTTCTTTCCACAATTAATTGATCAACACGCCTCTGTGTCCTATAGGTACAGTGCATAGTGCCATTTGTCATCCATTCATATGATTATTCAGATTGAGTTATTTTTGGAGAAAAACGAGAAAAAAGGCATCCGGATATTGTCCCGTCATTGGACGAAATTTTAAGTAAGATTAGACTTCCGGTTTGCGTTTTTCTGTATACTTTGAACGTACATATACAAAGAATAAAGTGTATTTTCAGAATTCTATCTGCTATCATTTTCAGGTTTACTATCCACGGCAGTCATAGGGTTTATTAAATAGAGAGGGTCTGTATACTATATCAATGACCACTATGGATCGATTAGTAAACTTAGAATTGAAAGTAAATACACTATATTTATACAGTAATGAATGTTCATAATATACAGATAAGCGCTAAAAATATTCATGTTGAAATTGATAGAAAACCAAACAATGGGAATATTGGAAATAAAGGAGGAGGGATAAAAAAAAAAAGCATTTTCCTGTCCCCAATAATCTATGACTAATGATACTTTTGCTGAAATTCTCCAGTCATTAAATATATTACAAAATTCTTCAAACAGTATTTTACATACTTTAAACTACGCTTTGAATGCCCGCGATTTCGCGGGTGTGTTCTAGTTGAGTATAATTTTGGGACGTCCCATATATCTATTAATCGGCAAAGACAAATCTCTCGATAAATCTGACGAGATTGTTGATAGTTTTACCACACCGTATGTATCCGGACACTGTACAATTTACGTTGGAATATTCTGCGGAAAATAGAATAGTAAATCCAATGCAAAAACGTTGAATAACAATGAAATATCCATGCATGTATAAATGCAAAGTAAAATTTAGTAAGAGACAGGTGAAAAACGGGGAAATAAGCAACGTCGACAATGATGTCGATTAAAGTTTTCACTTGCATAGCATCTTTCCTTTGTTATTTCCAGTAAGATATTGTTTATCTTTCTTTCTTAAACTGCTGCTTAGGTGGTATAGGCAAGCTACTCACATACATGTCCCCTGAACTTCCAATGGTTACCTGCACAATATTATCATCCGTTGTTGAATGATTCGCTTCAGAGTCCAAAGGAAAACTTTCCACATCCAAACAAATATATGGACTTTCTCTGTAGGCTGATAGTATAGCATCCCAGTTGAAATATAGTATATTTCTAAAGACTGTCATTAAGTGCTTACATGGCACATGATGTTCCAACCAATCAAGACACTGACATGATGGCATCCCGTTGTCATTTTCAAAACATACTTCGTAATACAAGCTGGTGTTTATTTCGCTGAAACTTTTCAATAGAAATGTAGATGTTGAGGTCTGGCCAATTTCGTTCATCTCCTCACACAATGTTGTACAACAGTCTTTGGTCTATTATGCAGAAATAATGGAACTAAAAGATCATACTGTTTATGTTGGTCTGAAGCTGAAACATTCATTCTCATGTACCTGAAAATATGAAAAACAAAGGTTTTAAATCAAATTTAAATACAGTAAAAATAGTATACACATTAAACTGCATATATGACATAATTTATGAACATAACACAAACAAAAACAAAATAAAGACCATTTCGAGAACAAAAAATGCAGGTAAACTCAATTATTGGTGTACTTATAATCAACTTCATTATTTTGAAAGCATTTCAAGAAAAATAATACTGATTTAACTGGTTTGTATATAAGAATTGATTACATATATACCACATAAGCTCTGGAAACACAAATATGTCTAAGTTTCATGAACTGGAAGCTGACTTAGTTTTATTTTTAAAGTACAGCTCCTTGTAAAACCCAGGCAGAGTGTGATTTATGACCCCTTTCAATATGCATGAAAATGGTCAACATAAATAGGGAGTAATGTAAAAAATTAGATTTTAAATTGTTGCCATGGTAACTACCAAGCCATAATTTCATGGAAAAAAACGAGGCGTTTTTCTAGAAAATCAGCCAACTTTATTGATTATTTTTCAGACATGGATTTTGCCAACAAAATTAAAACAATTCATTTTCAACACAATGTGATACACATACAATCAGATTGTAAAAACATTGTGACCTCAGTTTGACTATTTATTTTATGTATGTTTAACATTTTGCTCTTTAACGGTTTCGGTACTTATACATCTTCGGATTGCAAATGTTTGGCTTTGAGCGTTCCTGATGAAGGTTAATCCAAAAAACAATAAGTCCATCAGAAAAAAAGTCATTTTTAATATTCTTATTTCCCAAAGTTACTACTTTTCAAGGTACTTTAATATAATCAACGTTGTTTCATACCATAGAAATTTCTAAAAATTGCATATAATGTTTAATGTCACGATTCATTAAAAGAATGCTTTTGATTAAAAAATGCAAGAAATAAAACATAAGTGTTATATAGTTACAATGCAAACTTATCACAGAGGGAAGTCCATAAGGAGTGGCCACAAAAGACATAACCAGACAGGAAAAGAAGATATCCAAAAAAAATAAAAAGCAGTTGTCTCATTGGCAATCATACCACATCACCATATTTTAATACACATATACTATGCTAAATATGGAATACATTCGTTGACAAGTTTTTATTAAAACAAGAAATCTAAATAAATTTTGGAAATTGTATTAACGCCTCAAAGAATAGCTAACTTCCAACCAAACTATATTATATACTAGTATGTAAAATTGTAATGTCAACCACAATAAATCTTCATTTTTGCATACAGTTTGACATGGTCTCCAGATAGATATTGTGATTGAGCGGTTAGGTTGCTGTCTAATTTAAGTTTACATAACATCTCCAATTGTTTATATTAAAATACATCAAAAAAGAAAATGTGTTTTATTTCGATTTTAAGTTAATGATATTTCGCCATTCATTCTTCTGTCAATGTTTCTTCTTCCTCTTCTTCAACTTCTGAAATAAAAGTCAATGTATGTTATGTTGATGTATATTTACATTTATATAGCATATTCAATTTGAAATATATACAACAAAAACAAATTAATTAAAGGGAGTTTGTTATAAGTACTCAGTCAGCTGTTTTCATCAATTTTAATTCTTTTTTTTAATAAAAAAAAAATATGTTTGTAAATAATTTTTCTTTAATTGCTATTTAGTTCTTCTTAGTTGATCACCACGTATATGCTGGTCTGTTGAAACTCAACTTCTAATTTATAGAAAGCTGCCAAGCATTGTACATGCCCTTTACTCATAATATGTCGTTACTGATGCCAAAATGGAGGTAACATTTTAATAAGATAGTTTGATATTGACGATTTCTACTGTTTCTGATCATGAGGGTATGCTTCTTGAAAGATTAAAAAAAACGGTGTTTCCAGTCGTGTCCGTGCGTCAACTCCTGAATAGTTGAATTATACACCTTTTTCAACTTTTAATATGTTGTTACTGATGATCACATTCAGATCAAGTATGATATTGATGGTTTTCACATTCAACGTTCAAGAGAGATGGTTCTTAAAAGATTGAAAAATGCAAGATATAAATAAATAAAAAAAAAAAAAATCTGGATTGCTGTCTTCTGAAAGGCTCTTGATTCGATTTTCCTTGGGAGTCGGCTATGTTTTTTTATCTTCATTTTTCATTTACATCTGCCCCTTTTAATATAGAAACATTCAGGCTAAAAGTTGGTATTAGTTGAGCCTGAGGAAAACTTTGGGATGGGGTGAAAGGGAGGCACATCATTAATATCTAGTCCTCCGACTTTTTTTTTTGAAAATTGTTTATGAAATGTACAGGTTAAATTCAAATCAATATAAATACTGTAATGCATTCAAGTAAACGAAAGATTTATATTTCTTTTTCAGGATATTCAAAGACAGAGTTTCATTGTTTATTTTCACAAATGTACGGTTAAAGGATTTTGCAAACTTGTAGATCATTGCATAATTCGGAAGAATTAAAGTTGCAACACGTATTTCTCCATCTATTTCAAATGTCCGAACAAAAAAATTTAAACTGATACCTGCTGAAATTAAGAAGGACAATAAAATCATAATTCCACAGTGTGAATCATGCACACTTGATGTATGTAATATTTCTGTTGTCACCTGTTGAGAAGAAATGTGGAACAGAAGTACAATAGAGTGTCAAAGAGACAGCTCTACGTCCAAAACAAAGTGGAAGAACTGGTCAATTATATGCTACAGTCCGGCCTCGAATGTGTGTAAATACATGCATTTTTATATAAAAATTAAATCTGTGTGTTTGTACAGTTTTAAGTATAACGGAGGACATTTCTAAACTTGACACAAGGAAAATGAAACCACATTTTACATTTATCACATCCAACACTTCTTTCATTGTATTTTGAGACATTTTCAGATTCTTTTATTAAATTTTTACAAATAGGACACAAATAAGATTGTGTGTCACATAAAGATGTTTCGACCTCCATTGATTCTGGTATCTGTTCTACAGACTTGAATTTAGGATTCAGTAGTTCTGGTAAAATACAATTAATAAAAAAATACTTTAAATTAGGAAATAATACATTATAAAATGTTTCCTCATCTAGCAGAATTCTTTGTTGTAAGTAACCATTTACAGTAAAAATAAACAAATCACACCATTTTCTGCCAGTTATGGCTATCTGACCTTGAACTGGCGTATAATAAAAATGATTCTGTTTAACAGAAAATGTACAATTTTTATAAACAATATATCCTGACAGATGACAGGAACAAAAACCAGTAGTCTGAACATAATGGCACAACAGGGCATTTGTTTTCTAACAAGCCATCACCACAAGAACAAGATACTAAGAGGTCCGGTGTGGCAGATAAAAAAAAACAATTATTTTGGTCTACAAACATTCCACATTTTCTGAAAGTCACATTTCTGGTTTTTTTTGTAAATTGAAATATAATTATCAACAGCAATAGGTTCTGTTTCACGACCATGTTTTAAAGATTTAATATTCGGGTTAACACTTGTGTATCCCATCACAATTTTAATTAAAAGAATTACTATCAATTGAATATTTAGATTTAATAGTTAACTTTAGTAAAAATTTGATAAAATTTAGATGCTGTAATACGTCCCTTTCTGAGTGAAAACCAATTACAGTTATCATGTTGACCAACAGTGGATTTCTCAATAAAAAACACCTCATCATCTGTTAGTTTTGGTAAAAAAAATAAAAAATCATAACATGATGTCTGTGATTGAAATTTAGAAGTTATAACATCCAATGTATAATTAGAAATATGTAAAATATCTATTTCATTTCTAGTGGGATCTTCTGTTTCTGGTCCAGTGGGACCTTCTGTTTCTTTATGGTCTTCAGTAATTTCTTCTGTATGATGTTCATCATGTTCATTAACATCATCTTTAGGTAATCCTGCATTAGAAGTAATAGGTAGTTTCAATAATTATTAACATGTTATTTGTATTTTTATTAAAAAATATCATGAATATTGAAGCACAAACATTAAATTCTTGGGGTTCTTCGATATGTTCATTCAAATAGTGGACTAGATTTTTTTTGATTTTTTTTACCTGTGTTTCAAATTGGTTTACAATGTGGTCCAAATTGTCCAATTCAAATTGGTTTACAATGTGGTCCAAAGTGTCCAATTTTTTATATGACCGCAAAAATCGTAAATTGCTATCACATCATCAATGTTCCGCGTCGTCATCAGCTTTATTCGGAGACACTTGATTTTTAGACAATAAGGATAGTTTAAAGTGAACTCTATGAAATTAAAACACAAGGTTTGAAACTACAAAAAGAAAGTTGGGACTTGGGGTTTATAGTCCCATCAGTTTAGGAATTAAGGGCCTAAAAAGGGGTCCAAATAAGTATTTTTCTAGTTTCCAGACAACAACTTGTGTGTATATGTATGGATCTTTAAGAAATTGTACAAGATGAAATCCATAACAAAAAAGGAAGGTTGGGGTTGATTTTTTGGGTTATGGCCCAAACTGTTTATGATTTAGAGTATTTTTGGCCATGTTTTTAAATTGGTTCACATTGAGGTCCAATGGATCCCAAATTAAAATTTATTTGATTTCAACAAAATTGAATGTATGGAGTTCTTGGATATGCTGAGTATAACCATGTACCGGTATTTAGATTCTCGATTTTTGTTCAAATTCAAGCTTTGTTTGATTTCTTCAAAAATTGAATTATTTGGGTTCTTGGGTATACCCAATCTAACTGTGTATTAAGAATTTTATTTTTCAGTCCTGTTTCCATTTTTTTTACATTAAGGTCAAAGGGTCCAAAATTAAGTTTAATTTGATTTTTAAGAAAATTGAATTATTTAGGTTCTTCGACATGCTGAATGTAAACATGTATTTAACTTGTTGATTATGGGCCCAATATTCAAGTTTGACCAAATTTTGGGTCATTTGCATTCCACTTATTAGTATTTAGTTACTTTTTTTTTAACAGATTTTCCTCCTGGTTGGTACGAAAAGCAATGCTTACACTCCCAAATGAATGACTTCAGTGATGTTTGGAAATCTTCGGAGACCGGCCATGTAATTATTCTTGTCGGGACTTCCTGTTCTGGCACGTGACCGGCCGGGCTCGTTGTCGCTAGGAACTATAAGTATGACGTCACTCACCGGGTTCGGGGCAGTCAACACTTAGGATTTGAAATGAGCAAACACTCATACAATTTGGCTTGCAACATATGGAACAAGGACAAGTAGACTAGCCACCACCGTATTTTAGTATATTCATCGGCCAAATATGACAATACTTCATTTAATGATGATCTCATTACTCGTCCAGATTTAATTAACAGTCTTGTGGGTGTTGTTACGTTTCCGCTATCACCGCTGATATCCAGCAGATGTTCTATTGCTTTGTTGTTGGTGAAAAACCGGATTTTTTAGCATTTCTTTTGGTATTAAGATAACGACCCGCAAAATGAACTTATCGAATATCGTATGCGAGTGCACGTCTTTGGGAACAGTCCATCCCCGGCAGTAGCTACATACGGACTAAGGAAAACCGAACAATCTGGTGAAGAAACTTATGGATCCGATGTTTTAGATTTCGTTAACAGAAATTTCTATGTTGATGATGGACCTATGTCACTACCGACAGCTTCCGAAGCTATCGATCTCATGAAAAGAACACAGGAAACATTGATGAAAGAAGGAAACTTGCGAGTACATAAAATAGCATCTAACAATCAGGACGTCATGAATGCCTTTTCTCAGGATGACATAGCAAGCCATTTAAATGACATTGATCTTGGTGTTTCTGTGGCTCCTATGCAGCGTTTTTTTTGGACCTTTTTCTTGTTTGAATTTAAAGCATGGATCACTTTTTGGCCCCAGCTGCCTTTGACACTGAAAGTCGTACCACTTCGTTTTATTTCTATATTATATCTGCTGAATATTCAATTTTTAAAATCTCATAAAGAAGGGATATTTCAAGTTAAGATAAAAAGTAACAAATAACTGGGCATGAAGAAAGTGTGAGCACATTCAAATCAAAGTTTCTTTCAAAAGAGTAGCATAACTTATAGCTTTATTTTCTTCAGTTTAATTGATTCAAATATTTAAAGATAAGAACAAGAAAAATATGAATGAGTCAGAGTACAGTAAAAATGGCTAGTTATTAATTATAACAATTGACATAAAGTTATATACTATAAAGTTCAAGCAAAATATTTTTGCTTCTTGTGTACAAAGCTAAATCTGTTCATGTAAAAAATAAGTTATTTGAATGTACCCACACTTTCTTCCTAACTTGTTTCAACTCTTGCTCTACACGTACATCAACAACACCATCTTTCATTCTGCAAGAATTTTTATCACAATCATGAAACAAGACAAATTGTTTGTAATACAAACACTGACGGAACATAAACAAAACATTGTCAGCCACTACTTCACATGAAAAACCAATCAAACTAACACCATTAGTGTCTTTTTCTAATTTCTGGATCTTTACTAGTTCCGTTTGCTGGCCCAATGATGTTATGACCTTAAGGGCATACATGAACAAGCCTACTTGCTACTGTGAATAACAATTAATTAAAACAATTAGGAGACACTTAGGCATTTGAATATTTCGTGAAACTTTACTATATTCTAATCTTTTATGGTTGATTTGTTTAATCTAATTATTTAACATCTAAAAAAAAGTTGAACAATTCAACAATCATGAACAGCCTAATATAACTTATAATATAATCAATTTTGTCACCTGACGTGAAACAACTTTTAAGGTAATTCTTTTTACTGTGAAAATGTACGTACCCAGACAACAAGATGACCAAAACACTAGCACTATCTTGCTTAGTGACATTTAATGTGATGCATACACGAGAGGTAACATTTGAGTGCTGTGGATTTAGTTACTGAAATACAAACAGTCATATGAGAGAAACTTACTTAAAATAACATGATGATCGCGCAAATATCATTGTATGTATATTTTTGAAATAGCAATTAAATTGGTTATTTTGCTGCAAGTAACACATAATATATATTTATCCTGAGTATTGTTTGAACCTGTGTGACCTCAGAATGTGTATTCCAGTTGCATTCCAATGACGATGAAAATTGTCGATTTCAAAACTTGAATGTGTACGATTGTGTTATAAAATCAACCATGTCAATTTCAGCATGCATGTTTAGTGAATGTCAAGTCAGAAGCGTAGGACAACTCGTACACTTCTGTTTCAAATTTGACAATGTTTTGTTATTTGTTTTTACTGTTGAAATTAGTTGTTATGTTAATAAAATTAACGGTACCAATTTTCTTGCACCAGATGCGCATTTCGACAATACATGTCTCTTCAGTGATGCTCGTGGCCAAAATATTTCAAATCCAAAGCTTATATAAAAGATGAAGAGCTATAATCAAAATAGATAATTATTCACCTTGAGCGATGTATTATTGTTGACCATTCGAGAATTTTTTGCGAACCCGTCTTCAGCGTAATGTGTGATTTTGACCTTACTACGCGGGCCTCAATGGATTACAAATCGAAAATAAATGCTAAATATGTTAGTTTTTGTGTCTTTCAAAACACAAACAATATACAGAATTAATTGCAGGATAAAGACAATAACTGTTTAGTGTCTTTAAATATCAGCTGTATTTGTACTCGGCTCGAAACAGGTGTAGTAGCTCGCTAAAAGCTCGCATACACCTTGTCTCAGCAATTTCAGCTGAAATGACTAAATAAAATTGTAAAACTTACTTCACCATTGTTGTAAATGAATAACACATGGGCATTTTCATTTGCCATCTCCCTGGTTTCTCTTGTTACAACTGCTTTGTTCAGTATTCTGTGACAATTATGCAGGTTTGGTAAATGCGGAAAAAATGACTGAATGCCTGCAGTTCATCATCTTCATTGAATGCAGTACGTATTGGCTTGAAGCTCTTGTTTCGTTCAGCTTTTCGCAGTTGGTTCTTTTGATTTATATCCTCTTCAACTTCACTGACACCTAAAAACTTCAGTACTTTTTCCTCTCTAAACAACTCCTGAACATTTATACGAAGAAAAGCTCACAACAAATCATAAAATGCCACTTAAACCATAAAGCGTTTTTCCTAATGTATTTGATCTTGCAAATCCAGCAATACATCCCCACTACAATGACATCTAGTTTAATAAATCCTCAACCCTTAAACCAGGACTGTTCTTTCCCATAAAGTGAGTCATTGAATACTCCAACTACCTTGGGGTCCTTCTGCTTCAATTCATTTAACCATTTAAAAAATGAGACCTCTTGTTTTTCCTTTTTAAATTAACGTTGCTATTAAATTTGCCTGTGTTGTCTCTTTGCTGGTTCATCTATGTGAAATCTATGTACAGATTAAGATAGATTAAAAAGATTAACGAATAGTGCAATAGCCTGATCTTCTGTCTTTGCAACAAGTAAACATTCTGATCAGGATCGTTAAAAGACTTGCAGATTGCATGTAATTTTAAAACGCTGCAAACAAACATACCAAAGAATTAAGAGTTATTTTTCTCAGATGTCGTGCACCTTGCTTAAATATAAATTTAAAGTGGAAAATGGTATTATGAAATGCGAGTTCACCGCTGGTTTTCAACAAAAGATTTCTTTTTTTGAATAATTAGGTCTCGTACCATTTGATTGACCCTAAACACTGTTAATGTTGATAAACCTGAGATACTGTACATGTTGATGATTATAAAGTACAAGGTTACTCACGTGAATAATAAGTCACAATAATGTTACTTTTCGAATGCAGTCAGGCATTCTCAAAGTGAGTGAAGGTTTTATTAAGAGTTAATAAGTTGGATTCATAGGCATGTCGACTGACAGATACTTATTTTGCCTCGATAACTGCTTCGTTAAAGTCATGTGCAGTATCTTTCAAGTTGATCTTGCCGTTGAAAGTCCAGCATTGAGTAGCACCTTTATTATTTGGTTATGCATCTGTTGGGATAGTACACTCTGTTTCTATAGTTGATTAGGTCTTCTTTTATATTAATGTTATAAATGTCCATGAAAGAAGATTGAAGTGAATGCTCTATATATTTTTTGCAGGTCTTTTTGCAAATTCGTTTACCCTTGGTATTATAGCGTCTTTCTACACTATAGGGTCGGACAGAGAATGATAAAAATGAAGGATATATCATTGCATTATTAATTACGTTGTAAGTTACCGTCCTATTCTATATAAGGTCGATTTGTTGTTTCTCTGGCAACTTAACATTGATGCCTACGATTTGTAAAAATAAAGTAGAGTACTTGCTTGGTTTGCTGTTACTTTTTGTTACATTGCTTTTTGTTTTGGTTGTGTTATTTATGTTTTCTTCGTTTTTTTTATTTTTTACTTCTGTCTATTTTTCTTTCACAGAATGAAAGTAGCAAAACGGCAAGTCTTTCGCAAGTATATACAAATCATCTCGCAAAACAACAAATGTTCATCGTTAGAGGTTTGAGTCATTCTACAACAGAAGAACGACGTTATGAAGACTCTACGAAAACACAAAAGGATTTCTTCGAAAAACTTTAAATGCTTTCTAAAGTGATAAACAAGTTTGATAATCCATTTCTAGAAGAGTCGTCAGATTTGTACAAAAATTACTCTTTTAAGGAAATTGTTGATTCAGAAGTAGGTAAGATACATGAATGTATAACAACTCCAAGATATTGGGCCCAAACAGCACGATCTTTTGAAGCAAATGCGAAACGAAAGATAAACTGCTTTTTGTAAGCAGATGAAAAAGAATATTTCCATGTTAGAGCCGCAAAATGAAACTGGAACCTTCTTTGTCAAAAAAACAAAGCTAGAGAACCTGAATTCTGGTTGCCATCGCTTTTCTAGATTTTTAATTTCTTCTTTAGCCATTAAAACTAAACTGTTCATCCGTCTATGTGTCAGGATGTGGTATTTAAATCGCAGCAAATTGGTATACTTGAACCATTATGCGATTTGTCATCAACTGATTCAAATTCTGACGCATTTATCGTTGTTGGGGCAGCAATGGTTAATTTATTGACACCACTTGTGGCAAACATATTTGAAGATTATATAATGATTGATTGATTGTTGGTTGCTTTACGCCGCATTAGCACAAAAAGGCTACATCGCGGCGAGAGCTAAATCGAATATGTTTACAATTTAAAGCATATTTTTAAAATAAGACAAAAAGTCCTTCAATATACTAAAATTCTAGACTAAAGCAAATTGATTATTTCCAAATAAAAATCAACAGTAAGATAACATGATCAAAATTAAAAACGACTTAAATATGATAACATTTTTATATTCTATAATAAATTCCAATTTCTTTAAAAAATGCAACAATATTTGTAAATGGAACATTCTGCGATTTGCCATCAACTGATCCAAATTCGGACGCATTCATCGTTGTTGGGGCACCAATGGTTCATTTATTGACACCACTTGGGGCAAACATATTTGATGATTATATAAGGGATATCATACTGCCTTACATAAATCTTCCATTCAATAAGTATACAAGAGTAGACATCGAATTGTTGTTTACTAAATTAATAATTTAAAGGCTAGGACGAAAACAAAATGCAAAGTACTGGTGCTAGACGGAAAGTTGTTGTTTCTGGTAGAATGCTAAGTGTTTGCAGTAGTTTTCACTGTGGATATAACAAACCAGAATTGTTCAAGTTTCTTACCGACAGAATTGCTTCTTTAGAGACTAATGAAAACGCTTATGCTACTCAAAGTGAAAATGTACTTCGGATACTTCCCAGCTATCCCCTTGTAACCGTGAAAAAGCAGATACACGAAATATTGTCCATGATAAGCATGCTACTGAAAATGGTTGTAAAAAGTAATTTTAGGTAGTTCTGACATAGATATAGTAGTGTTAGGGATTGCTGTGCTCGCAAGATTAGGTGTGGACAAATGGTGGATAGGTTTTTGAAGGAATAAATACTTTCGACTGCTTCCTGTACGTGTCATATCAAATGCGTTTGGTCCTCGTGTAGCAGAATTTCCTTTCTCCCATGCATTTAGTGAAAGGTTTCCGAGTATAACTGATAACAAGGATGTGGATTTTTTTTCAGAAGAGATGTAAGAACAATATAATAGGGAAAAAACTGTAATTGTCGTTCTTATCCGTTGATAGGATAGATAGCACACAAGCTACATTCATTTGTAAGTGGAGGGTAATAAAAAAAAGGAGGGGGGCAAAAGGTGGTCCCAGGAATTTCTTTTTTAATTTAAACGGAACAGATACAATACAGTTGATTAAAACATGTTTAATAGTATACTTGCAGTTACAAGGTATTGTGGTTCTACTTAATTTTTGAAAAGATATTCTAGAAATAGGACACTGATCTTTTCTGCACATAAAATTATTAAAAGGTTTACCTAAATTAGGTTTAATTTCATGTAATTTATTATCATCTTTTTTACTCCGTTCATTTTTCAATATATTAAAAACACATTCTCTAATATTAGATTTAAAATCAGTATAGGGTACATCACAGTTAGATAAAGGGTCATCCAGGGCATTCTTTGCCTCAAGGTCTACAGCTGTGTTTCCAAGGATTCCAACATGACTCGGCACCCATCAAAATATTATTTTTTTAAGAAGATTTTTTAAGTTCCTCATTACATATAAAATTTTGAGAACTGTTGGGTTTTTAATTTTAGTATTTTGCATAGCTTGTAAGCATGAAAGAGAATCAGAACATATATTAAATTTGGATTTATCTGACGAAGCAGTAAATTTCAAAGCCAAAATTATTGCTTCTGCTTCAGCAGTAAAAAAATATTGCTTGTCATTTAGTCTCGTCCAGGTCATCCATGTGATTTGAATATACGAAACTGTATATAATCCAGGTAATATGGGAAGTGTTGACCTTTTCTTGTTGCGTTTTGTTTCCATCCTCTATTTTTTGTTTTCAATGGTATAGTTTCCTCTATGGCAAATAGTTGGCCTTGTCGGAAAAAAACTATCCCTCCACAGACACAGCCTGATTCATAATATGTGGTGTTGTGTATTTTGCCACTAACAAATGGTGATTGTGCCCTTATAACTAACTCATTCATGATGGGATACATAAATTCAGGAATTTTCAATTCAATGTTTTTCAAAAGTTTAGAAATTAAAGGTAGCTCCAAAAGCACACTGTCATCATTTTGGAGAAACAAATCTCCAATCGGAAAAGATTTCAAAGATTCTGTTGTTATTATGCAAAGAACCACAAACTGGGTAATTGCTAAATAATACCGATAAAAGTCATTTAATATATCTGTCATGGCAGGTTGATAAGTGGAAATTTGGATTTTTAAATGCCAGTATTCGTTATCATCCAAGCCCTCCTTAGCATACTTCAACAACAGCTTCCTTGTTTCAGAATTGTAGATGGATACTCGTGTGAATGAGTTTGGAAATATATTACAATCATAGTAAACGTTATCTTCATATGAAACTTCACAATAAGAAATATTTGTTGACTTGAGTTATATAAAGATGAAGCTGTGTGGCTCTTTTTTCTGCAAAATGTATAAAAGTTCAATCCCTTGTAATTGACACTTTTTGGACATTGGGGACCACATCAGATCTGTATTATGCAACAAAAACCTAACCTAAAAACGAACCGTATGCTTGCCATCAAGTACTTGAAATCAATTTAGTCTAAGAATAAAATATACAAACCGCCCCTTCTTTGTTTTTAATTAGACCCCCTTACTTCTCTTTGGTCTCACAGGTCTTCACACTTATATCACATTCTTTTGATCTATAAAAAAGCATTCTTTATTTATTCTTATACGATACCTTAACCTGACACATTGATCCACTTTGTGAGCTAACCACACTAAACTCTTATACCTAAATGCTGTGTGATTTTTCTGGGATGAAAACCCTCACACATTAGTGGTGAGCACACTACCAAGCACAAGACCAAAGAGGAGGTTGGAAAATAAGGGATATTGATTGGATGTATATGAGAAATCTGAGGCAATAAATGCTTCTGTGCATAATACAAATATGCTAGCAATTCAGCAATACCATTTATATATAGTTTTGATCTCACTCCAGCAATTTGTTGTCTTAGGTATATGTCACAGCCACTCTTTCTTAATAACCCCAAGGGTGACTGGGGTATAGAAATATGGTCACTTGGTCTTCTCCCGACCGGCAGTAAAACGCTTGCTGAAGTGGGGCGTCCGTTTGGCTGTGCGGGATGTATCAAGTTCGCAGTCACGTCCGTCAGAAGGGGACGTTAAATCCGATGCCTCGTGTAAAGAGTGCCACGCTCTTTGCACGTTAAGAACCCTTGCAACAACTCTTTGAGGGGTCCGTAGGTGGCCTGTTGCAAGACAAAATTTCTGTCCCTATCCAATATACCCTCATTTTCCAGTGGCAGTCCAAATTTCCCCGACCATCATCGCAGTGATGTTAAGGCAATTTCGCCGAATTTTTGTCAGGGGTAGGTAACTCCGCAATTACCTCATTATATATTCATCAATGGCGGACTCCGTGAGCAGCGTCCATCGATAAAATTGTAAAATACAAATTGCATGCAGGCAATCGGATAAAAAAGGGATACTGGTATGATGTCATTTAATTATTAAAACAAGATTACGGCATTTTTTTGATGAAAATATATAATAAATGGTTGCAATAGATGTTTTTATTGCCGGGATTACACCCCGCCTACTTCCGAGTAACAACCAATGAGAAGCCGATCGTCCCCAAATCGCCGTCATCAGATGTTTGGAAGTTTGCAGAATGGAAGCACCTTGCCGGAGCAATTATTTTCTCTAATGTGTGAAAATATACCGACAAAAGTAAGTGACAGCTACAAAATATGTAAGCATTAATGAATGTAAGTTGTTTACTTTGTAATTCATCCATTTTAGTAGAGGAGAAAAGGTGGAGAGTTAGAAAATAACGAGTTTAACTTTGGCATGAACATGCTACACGTGTTCAGATGGGGGAAATTAAGAAAGGTATAATTGACTTTCATTTTTAAATTGATAGAGGAGCGGATGAAATGAATTTGTACGTATACTACCACTTGCATTCCCGATAGTTACGGCACTGTCACAGGGTTGCTTTGTAACAATTGTTATTGTTTTGTTGTGAGCACCTGCTTGTCCTAGTTCAGATAATCATTTCTGGTCATCAATTTATAATCTTATAATTTAGTAACAAAAAAAAAATCAGCCGATTAAAATATCATAGATAAGAATTTAATTAGCCCCACAAAAGTCATAATTTATTTAATTAATTGATGTAGAGGAGGATTTACCCCCCCCTCCCTCTCATTTTCTTGTAACATATTTAACCAACCCTACATCATGTACATGTACCTTATTCTGTATGTGCATCTGAAGTCAGTATGCGAATATCATATTTGTTCTTTTGTAGTCGAGTGGATAAATTAGACTGTCAGTGTTTTGTTTGAATTTGTTTAGGTTTTGTTTTGTCTGGGCCTTATTTCATTTAGTTTAAATAATTATGACGTCTGGCAAGGATAATTTTTTTCTGGGACACCTTCCTAGCGTCGAAGATAAAAATTAAAATAGCCTTTCCAGACGTCATAATTACTTGGACTAGGCCTTATTTTAGTATAATAGCTTGGTACAAGTTATGGTTTTGTTTTTTGTTAGGACCAATGGTCACTAATATTTACCTCATTTGGTCACTGGTTGAAAGGAAAGTCTCATTGCAATCTGGCAGTAACATAGACCTAGTACTATAAAGAATTATGTTATTTCTCCAGGTCACAGTGGCACCCATAACAACTATGTTTTGTCAATATTTGGTTTATATCAGGTTAATTAGTGTAAATGTGTATTCATGTGTTGTTTTTGTTTTTTGTTGTCTAAATGTACTTTAATCATTCTAATCATTTTCTGTGCTTTATTTTGTAATTCATTCATTTGATTGTATAGCTCAAATTTTGGGCACCATGATTGGTTAATAAAAATTATCTTATCTTATTGTCTTACTTTAGTCAAAATAATTATGACCGCTCTAAAAAAATATATTCTGGGACACCCAGACAGTATTAATTAAAATATATATACATATAACCTTGCAAGACCTGGTTCCTTTACACATATCATATTTGGTATTATGTGCTACTGGAATAGGTATATATATTCTGCACCATAAATCTTTCTGACTACTAGTTTGAAGTAAAAATTGAGAATTGAAATTAGGAATATTACAAAGAAACACCAACCCGACCATGAACAGACAACAGCAGAAGGTCACCAATAGCCTTATAGGTCTTCAATACAGTGAGAATCCCCTGCACCCAGAGGCATCCTTCAGCTGGCCCCTAAACATATATATAATATGTATATACTGCAGTGTAGTTCAGTGATAACAAAAAGACCTGTTTTCCGTCATTTTATTTATATGTTTTAAGCAAAGATTTTTAAAACTTGCTGGTTCAATTTTTTATTTACAGCTGTACTTGTCAAGTTTATCATACTAGTGCCTAGCAGTCATTGAAAAAGTCTTTTATTCAAATTCCAGCCTGAGAATATGTCAAAATATTGGAAAGCTATCATAAATATAAATTAAATAAGGTCATTAAAGTTCCAATATAGGCTTTTATCGCACAGCGGGTAAACTACATGTATCACATTGTGATTGGTTTAAAGCCGCCACGTGGTGACCCCCTATGAGACCATAATAGGGGTTCATGGCACGTTAATGGTGACATCATCTATTAATGTTGTGTTTAATTGTTTATTTTTATCAAAACGCAGCAGAAAAAGTCTAGCATGCAATAAATTCATTATACAGTTAACTAAGGACCCCCTATGGATCCATAGATGGTGAATAAAATTCATAAGGGTTCCCCCCCCCCCTTTTTGAGGGAAAAAAATTTCTGTGCCATATTGGTCTCTTGTGGACAGTTGTCTCATATGTAATCATACCACATTTTCTTATTTATATTATATGTGATATGGCCATGGGAGGGGTCATGATCCCGAAATTGGGGCTTAAAAACACAAAATCCTGAGGTCCCGAATTTGATTAAAATAAAAATCCCAGATCCTGAAATTCGAAAAAAAGAATTCCTGCATCCCGCAGTCCTGGGTAAATCTGGAGCTTAAAAACACCTGATCCTGGAGTCCTGGTAAAGGTCCTATTCCCCCTTTTGGGTTTTTCTCAAGTTTGAAGGCCATACTGTGACATATAGTTAAACTGTGAACTTCTCTTTGATTTTTTCCCCCCGGATAATTGGCATGCCACATCTTCTGATTTTATATGTATATATTATACAAATATCACTAATTACCATTTTTATCCGGATGAGTAAAATTTTGATTTGACTTGTCGATAATATAAGCCCTCTTACTACATAGTATGGTTTCAGCTCATTGTTAAAGGTTGTATATTTACCTATAATTGATTAAATCAAGGTCATTTGGATTCTTTTGGATAGTTTTTCTCATTGGCAATTATACCAAATCTCCTGAATTTTATTTTGAATTATTTTCATAATATTATTACAAGCATGAAAAGTAAAGGTTGTTTCTGTACAAACATGCACTGGATATCTGAAATTTTAGTGCCTTAGAGTTTTCATGAAGTGAAATTTCAAAAGAATTACAAAATTATAATATGCTGTGGATTCATCTCTTTTGTGGTTTCTTGCATTTGTAGTTTGTTTAAAGCTTACGTACTAGCCTAAGGAGGATTTGTATTTTATTGAAGCTTTTTTATTAGGTTGACCAATGAAATCTTTGAAATTGACTTCCAACACATACAAAACTGAATCAACATATTCAAGCATCACAGATCGATCAAATCATAAAATAAATATGTTAGATATATGTTTCAGTTTATTTTCAAAGCAAATTTATATATTAAAGTAAACTATAATGAAGATGATAGACAAAATCTTCTTTTTATTTACAAATTTATAATATATTCTGAAAAATAACGCTCAACTTCTTATGGTGGTTCACTCTGCATTCAGAAGGTTACTTCCATAACCATCGAAGCTACAATGTACCTTCCTTCCAGGCTTGTGACTGGCAAGATTTTAAATATCTTGGCTGCATTCCCCACCCACCACCACATTGCAAAATTCAGTCCAAGAGAATTTTTTTTTATACTTTTAACTTTTATCAAAATGGCTGTGTAAAAATTTGTTAAATTTTCTATTTATGTATTAAACTTTCCCATGTTTGAAGCCAACCTTTATTATTTTAGTCTGAAGAAACAATACTGATTTCAATTACAAAATGTACTTGTTATTTTAAAGTTTTTTTAAACAAATTAAATGCAGTTATTATGCTTGCCATCATTTGAAGAATAAGGTTACATGTAGACATTATTGATATTTTTTAAACATTGACCTATATTTGAATTAAGAAAGAATATGACTTACTCTCATATTTATCATTTACTCTATTTATAAAACTTTTTATATCCAGGAAGAGAAAAATATCAGTTTGAATTAATATTCAAAGTTCCTGATGGTGCTTGACTTGGACTGATGAAATATTGCAAGACAAAATATGGCATGAAATGAAGCATTGAGAATTTTTACACAGCAAGTAAACCCTTAAATGCCATTCACATCTTCTCTGAAACCACTGTTTTCATTACTTCTTCTTTGAAACCACTGTTTTTATTGCACCTTCAGGCTTCTTTGAAACACAAAGACTAAATAATTTGCAATTTTAAAAAAAATTATATAAGTCATTTATGCCAGTCATTCTGATTTTCTTGTTGGGCCTTATTTTTTTAATACCTGGTCCTGTGAATTATTTTATTATTTTTTCGATCGTTATTTATTAATATTTTAAATTTATCTCTTCAAAAGGAGAAATTTTTAATGCACACAAGAACTGTGTACAAAACATTAACATCTTTAAACTGAAATCCTAGATGAGAAGTTAAATCACTTGTCTTACATTATTGAGTCAAGTCATATTCATTAATTGTTGTCGAATCAAGAGAAAAGTCATATCCGGTAAACTATGTTGTCGTATCCCAGGGGTGTCTGCTGGTACTAAAGTCTAATGCACCATCCAGTCTGCTTATGCTTTCATCTAGCAAGTCTGTACAGGGGTCTCTGTCTAAATTCAAGATACATGGTTGATTAGGTGTTTCATGATCTTTGAGTCTCTTTCAAAATTTCCTTCTGAGCAAAGAATTTGAATAAGGGTATAGCGTAGAAAAACCCACACTGACCCAAAATACTTTCAGAATCCTATCAATGACCTAGCTTTTCCTATTATGGTATAGCGCGGAATCCCACACTGACCGATAGTATACTAGTCATATCTGATAGTTAAAGGAAGGACTCTTAAATTCAGATGTTGTCTTATAACTTCTTTAAAAATACTTGTCCTGTTACATAAATGTGTCCTATGGGTTGAACTGAGAATTTCTGCACCCCTGGGATTATTGAGTAAATTATTGTCATATCCTGACAGCGGTATCATCCTGATGTTATTGGAAGCTTGGTATAGGAATCTCTGGTTGTACTCATGGCGGTAACTTAAGTACAGGCAATGAGGCTGATGCTGTATTCACGGTTTTAAAAAAAGAATTTAGGAAAAAGCTTCCAACCATGCTTATTATTAAACCAAACTTGAATTAACATTCTCATTATACACCTAAAATATTTGAAAATTGTATTTGAATGAAACTATTTTGAAATCAAACATGTAAATGACTTCAGTTTCCTATTTTTTTCCACTTATAAGTCTCAATATTATATTCTTGATAGGTTGTTCTTCAGATTAACATATACCGGTATGCAGTCTTCTGGACTTAATTACAAAATATATTAATTTCAAAAAGTTATTACTAAATATGAATACAGTATCAGCCATGTCTGTCTATTGAAGACCTCCCTCTCATAAATCCTTTCATATTAACCACAAGGTCTATTTAAAACTACAGGGGCAGGCTTTGAAAATGAATATAGTTGCAACAAGGTTTAAGTAAATGCTCCTTTCGAAGGTCAGTTTGTGATTAAAGTTCACATAGAAGAGCAGCCATTACAATTACCATTTGTTTTGTCTCTTTGTTGTTTACATGGGATGCTGTCAGCCAAATTTTTTGAAAATTTGCTTTATATAGCACAAATCAGGCAATAGATTTACTGGTTTGATTTGAATCTTGCTTCCAGGTGTAGGTTTTGCTCATTGTTAAAGGCCCTCCTAAACAATAATCAACAATTATATTATATTCTGATTTTATGACTATACATGTATTGTGAACAATAATTATGTCATTTGCAATCCTATCACATTACCTTATTCTTATCATGCTTATATTAATGGGAAATAACATTCTAGTCGATCTACCAAGAATAATTGTGTCATTTGCAATTATATCACATTTCCTTATTCCTTGCCTCCTATTACATAATGTATAAATTTTCCTGCCCTTATCGTGATACATAATGTACATCTGCAGTAGGAATTATTCTGAGGATTCAACACACATATTTTAGTAGTTTGTTATAATTCCCTGTTTCAAAGTGTTACCAGAGTATGTTCTTAACAACCTGCCCCCGTCCCCTTATATATATATATGTTGCCTTTATGAAAATAGCCTTATGATCCAAGCCACTAAGGGTGCACATACAAAACATATCCAGTGCACCATTTAACATATTAAAGTACTAATTATATAATTGTATAATTGATCAATTCACTATTAAATGTGCATTAATGTAGTGGTTATTGAGTATGAATTAAAGCATATAACATAAATATGTTCTAGTCCTGTTGGTTTTACAATTAAAATTGGTTTACAAATGTCAATTTTTTGGACCCTTTATAGCTTGCAGTTTGGTGTGAGCAAAGGCTCTGTGTTGAAGACATCACTAAACTATAAATACTTTTACAAATTGTGACTTGGATGAGAGAGTTGTCTCATTGGCACTCAAACCACATAGATCTACTTATATCTATTAAAAATGCTATGATACATAACTTGCACCTACATTAGATGTTTTTAAGAAATAACAATAGTCAAATCCTATAAACATGATAAAGGTAGTATTTGATAAAGTAGAACTGAGAAAATTGTTTTTTCTTGAATTTCTTGTGCTTCATGGTGACCAATAGCTGCTTACATCTACATGCATGTCCTTTTAGACAATTGTAGCTAAACTTTGCATTGGCAAATATACTACATCTCTTTATTTTATAACTTAAGTAGGTATGGCATTTAGTAAAATTATTTTATATGCAACATTTAAACATTTTAAGAATTATTATGTAGTGCACTGGACATTAAAAGTAGTACATTCCCCAGTGATCAAGCAGCTTTTGAGCAATCTCCTTGTCGGCTAACAGATTCTCCCTGTTCTCCTGTCCATCATCTTTTGCTGTTTTTGGAGGATGCTCCGAGCATTTTAGAGAAGCTAATATCGTTAATATACCATTACATTCCCATTAATGTCAATCAAATAGAAAAGTTATAGTTAAGAGCTTGTATGAGCTTTTTGTAAGCCTTTTGTACGCCTGTATAATAAAGTTTTACTATGTTGCCCAAGAAATTGATTAATTGACACAAAAGTAGATACATCAAAACTTGAGGTTAAACAGTTTAGGGACATTTAATCAACATGAGAACGAAAAGCTCTAATATAACTAAAACATATTAATTTAAAGTCAATCAAAATAACACAACAGTGGTTATATCAAATCGATTACATCAAAACAGAAACAAGTCACCTTAACAGTTATCATTACATGAAAATAACTATTAACTTAGATGTCAAGTCTATAAAATATATTGTTGAACAACTATATAGGAAAAAAGAAATAGATTTCCAAACTTGTAATTTTTTGAAGTGTAATAACAAATCAAAACATGGACACATGTACCTTCTTCTGAAAATTCATAAAATCAATCTAGAAATAATTGATGAGGCATTTCGAACTGGTCAAATAGTAAGCAACATAAACGTTTCTTACCGACCAATCATTCATAAGTGTAACTCTACCACGCTACGCATTGAAAGATTACTGGATCTAATTCTAAAACCATTATTGAAGAGGCATCACTTTTACATTCAAGATAAGGAAGACTTCATTTATAAAATAGAGTTGCACAAGGTCAAGAAAGAATGCATTCTTAGTGCCTATGATGTCACAGTTATCCATGCATTTTCATCAGTTGACAAACAAGAATATACTTTAAAAATTTCAAACAATCAGAATAAACGGCATTTGTAAAGTTAAGAAACGATGAACTTGAATTAAATGGACATTTATACAAACAAATTATAGCAGCGCCTATTGGTGTTATATTTTCCCCGACATGCAGATTTACACCTGTCCGGTCTAATAAAAATATCTTAGACATTAAGTTCCAATGGATAGAAAACATCAAATTGCACTGTCAATACAAAGACGATAGTTTTGTGTTCTTCACAGGCACATTAAAGCAGGTTGAAGATTTCTATAACATAGCGAACAACATTGACCCTCTGCTTAAAATCAGATATGAGGTGGTTAGAAATAGTATGACCTATTCATAATTTACCGAAGTGTACAAAGGTGAAAGATTCAATAATAATAACATACTTGATGTTAAATTAATTATAAAATAAACAGCTGCGTCATGAGCGCATGATATGCCTGACGTCTTGTGTGGAGGTTTTATGCAATAATCATAAATAGTTTCTGAGAAAGTTTTAAGCAATAAACATATATTGCTTTCGAGATACTGCAAGACATGAGAAACCCCCCCTTTTTTTTACCAAAAAACTAAATGTCACTAAAATAAAATTTTGAATCAAGACTAAACAGTACACAGATCTTCAGATTAATATAACAAAGAAGTGTTTAAAGTTTTAAGCAATAATCCTAAATTGTGTTTGAGATACAGTGTGACATGTAAAAAAACCTCCCCTTTTTTACATAATAAAATATACTCAATAACTCAAAAACTAAATTTTGAATCAAGACCAAAAAGTATACAGATCTTCAGATTAATATAACAAAGAAGCGTGTAAATTTTAAGCAATAATTATAAATCGTTTTTGAGATACGGCGCGGCATGTAAAAAAAGCTCCCCCTTTTAAAAAAAAATGCTCAATAATTCAATGAAATTTTGAATCGTCATCAAAAAGTATTCAGATATCTATACTATTAAACGAGAAGACCTCATTTTGGGTGTCGCTTCTCTTCTTTCCACAATAAATTAATCAACACGCCTCTGTTTCCTATAGGTACAGTGCATTGTCGCATTTGTCATCCATTTATATGATTATTCAGATTGAGTTATTTTGGGAGAAAAACGAGAAAAAAGGCATCCGGATATTGTCCCGTCTTTGGACGAAATTTTAAGTCCGATTAGACTTCCGGTTTGCGTTTTTCTGTATACTTTGAACATACATATACTACGAATAAAGTGTATTTTAATTCTATCTGCTATCATTTTCAAGTTTACTATCCACGGCGGTCACAGAGTTTATTAAATGGAGAGGGTCTGTATACTATATCAATTGACCACCATGGATCGATTTAGTAAACTTGGAATTGAAAGTAAATACACTTTATTTATATAGCAATGAATGTTCATAATATACAGATAAGCGCTAAAATTATTCCTGTGAACTTTTGATACCTTTTCTGAAATTCTCCAGTCATTAAATCTTTTACAAAATTCATTTATTACAACAACAAAAAAAGATGTGGTATGATTGCCATGTTGAGACAACTCTCCACAAGAGACCAAAATGACACAGAAATTAATAACTATAGGTCACCGAACGGCCTTCAACAACGCGCAAAGCCCATACCGAATACTCAGTTTTTAAAGGCCCCGAAATGACGATGTAAAACAATTCAAACGAGAAAACTAGCGGCCATATTTATGTACAAAAAATGAACGAAAAACAAATATGTAACATATAAACAGAGACATATAATACTTTTATATGTCTCTGACATAAACAAACGACAACCAGTGAATTACAGGTTGAAATTGATAGAAAACCAAAAATTGGGAATTTTGGAAATGAAGAAGGAGGCATAAAAAAACATTTTCCTGTCCCCAATAACCTATGACTTATGATACATTTGCTGAAATTCTCCAGTCATTCAATATTTTACAAAATTCTTCCAACAACACTTTACATACTTTAAACTACGGCCGGTCTGAATGCCCGCGATTTCGCGGGTGTGTTCTAGTTAAGATTAATATAACTAAGAAGTGATTGGTAAATATTGATACGCTTCATTTTTTTTGTATATTTGATTTAACATTAAGTATGTTATTATTATGGAATCTTTCACCTTTGTACACTTCGGGAATTTCTAAATAGGTCATACTAAATCTAGACCTTTCAAATGTGATTTAAGCAGAGGGTCAATGTTGTTCGCTGTGTTAAGAAAATCTTCAACCTGTTTTAATATTCCTGTGAAAAACATAAAACTTTCGTCTTTGTATTGACAGTGCAATTTGATGTTTTCTATCCATTGGAACTTATCTAAGATATTTCTAATAGAACAGACAGGTGTTAATCTGCATGTCGGAGAAAGTATTCCACCAATAGGCGCTCCTATAATTTGTTTGTATAACTGTTCATTTAATTCAAGTTCATTGTTTCTTAACTTTACAAATGCCGTTTATTCTGTTTGTTTTTAAAAATTTTAAAGCTTATTCTTGTTTGCCAACTGATGAACGTGCATTGATAACTGCTTCTTCTTAGTTATCAAACGCTTTACATATTTCACCGTGACATTTTTCAGGCACACCAATATTATTGCTTGTATCCTGCAATATCAAAGTTCTTTAAGCTTCTCTGTGATCATCAATATGGAGGATGACCTATAGAAATTTTTCTTTATAAATACTTATGAGAATTGCAGTATGACTGTATTGTTGATCATGACTGAAGGAAATTTAATGTGTGTAACTAACTAATTTAAAAGTGGTCTATTGTTCTATATTCAATATCAATTTTAAATTAAAATTTATATCAAAGTATACTACAGAGGTATACTTTTCAGAAGGATTCAGTTAATGACAAAGGTGTATGTATTAGTAGTAAGCCATAACAGAAAAGATGAACATATGCAAGTTTCACTTATCTAATGTAATCATTATGCATTAATATACCTTATTATTATCCAAATAGGGATTGATGTTGATATTGAAGGGAACCTCAATTTTGGACATGTCTTTCCTATTACCATTAAATCTGCAAATAATAAGAAATACATGTAAAGTATCTGAATGATATTTTAAGTTACGCCATTGTACATTATTTGATCCAAAAACATGACCAGCATACCAGCTGATAATGATGGAAGGACAAAATATAATGTGAGATTTGAAATCTATTCTTAGTACTAATTTAATTTCAGTTATTGAAGCAACTGACCATTAACCTCTCTCTTTTAATAAATGTAAACATCAAAATCAGATATTTAATGCACTTTGTCTCTTTGTGACACACCTGCAGATGTTGAATTCATAAATTTAAATGTTCATCATAATATAAAGAAATAATTACCGATTTAAGTGAATAATCAAATTTTTAGGAAGTGCCTGCAACTGCAGTTGTTTGTTGACTGTTGTGCACTTCTTGCATCTGAAATAGATTTGAAAACAAAAATTCATCCATTTAACCTGTCTCAATTTAAAATCTTAAGAGCATCAGTTATAATGTACAATTGAACAGAAATTATATTATAATTTAATAAAAATACATGATATATGAAATCTAAAACATACACAAATAAAGAATAATCAACAAACAATAGGATTTTAGCAAATATATACAATTTAAGTGGCAATCAAATAAATGTATAACACATAGAAGGAGCTGCATGAATTACAACAATTTTTTTTTTACATGTATCACTCATTGAAAGGCTGTTATAACTCACAAAAATAAAAAGGAAATTTCTTATTCTTTTCTCCCAGATCAAGATAATAAACATTTTGATATGTAAGCAATTACAATCAGGAGGAGTACTTACTTACCACACTCAAACTCGACCTCCTCTCCTCGAAAATAATTTTCCAGTGATTGCTGAACACTTTTTGCCTGAAGAGAATAATTGGTACTACATGTATATCACATATGAAAATTTAATATACTCAGAAGTGACTGTATTCATTTAAGGAATGACTGCACTATTTTTTTTTGTTTATCAATGTCTGAGATGACATTTTTATGGAAGATTACTCGTGTACAATGAGTCCTTAGTTTAGCCGTATATCCTTTCAAGATCTCCAATAACCTGTTATTTTCTTCATGAAAAGATGGCGGTTCTTCGCAGTGTGCCGGATATCAAGCTGGTGCTTCGGTTTAGATTTTGTTATATGCCAAGTTGTGGTCTAATTTAAATATCTTTTCTCTTTTGTTGGTTAATATCTCACCCGTATAAGAGATAAATGACAAAATGCAATTTATACTCATTGTGACATGTTGTATCAATGAAAAAAAATATAAACAATATTGCACAACTGCTATCTAGCAATTAAAATGTAATGTAAATGCATGTTTACCTGGTAAAGTCGTAAATGCCGCTGGTAGATGTTGTTGTTCTGGTCAATAGTTTGCAGATTCTCAACAGTAACCGCCAAACGGTCACATTACTGCAGCCTTGATCATCACTGTTCAAAGGATACCTTGGGGGAGGTTTCAATACTTCTGGTTGCTCTTAAGTGGACCGGAGTGGATGAACATGCCAATTGTACTTAAAATAAGCATTGTGCGAATATTGCACTGTTAATTATTCATTGTATTGGAATGAAATTCTAACTTAATCTTGAGTGAACTCGTAGGTTTGTCTTTTTGACCAATGAAAATGAGTCTTCCACGATCTTGAAATTTATCGTAAGGTAAAGGGATGTAACTCATTTTATTTACGACGAAATCGTCAGTCCAAATAATTCATAAACTTTTTTTATTGGCTTATTAATAGGTCGTCAACTCATTTGCATATCATTATAAATTCAAAACTTCCAGTTTATTTACATGTGACCTCAAAGCGGGTTTCGTTAGATCTCCCACGCGACATATCAGAAAACTGGAGCGATGAGAGATCGGGAGATTACAAACTTCCACTGACTCTATGAGTGCAAGTCAATTTTATTTTAACCAATATTGAAATCGCCGTATATATACTGATCCTCATTCTATCCCGTACTCAATATAAAAAACATCAGCATCATGAAGATTACTTAAAAAAAATATTGGACTATATCCTTATCGTTTTCGTAATTTCTTGATCGATGCACTTTAAAATTACTTGCGAATAATTTCCAAAAAGGCAATGGAAAATAAATTGGCGTTGACAGTATGAAGAGATCCAGTTATACGGTTTCTACATTAAATACGAAGTTTCATACGAAGTTTATAACTGTGGCTATACGAGTAATGACATTTCACGTATACTGAACTTGAGTATTAGAAGTGTTCCGAATAAAAAGTAAGGATGTTCCCCTTAATCCTCATACCAACCTATCATTGCATCAATATTGTATTGATTATTCGTTCAAGATCTTAATAAACACAGTTACATACCTTTTATAGTCTATATAGAATGTGCAAATACATGTGTGTGATGATCGGAAAACCCACCAACCAAACACTCTTTTGTTGATCGGAAAGTTTTTAAAGTGACCATCAGGCGAGTATTTTAAATTAATAATGTACTACATATTCAAAATATAATGATAAGTAACTAAAAAATGGTGACTGCTGTTTAAATTTGGTAATGCGCGAAAATGAAGAATGTTTTCTTCGTTGTTGTGTAGTGTTGGTCTTTTTATTGCTTTTCAAAAATCGATCCAAAAATTAACAAATTGTTCAGCAGAGTATTTTTATTAATGACAATGAACTGAAATTGCTTAAAAGGGGTTTTAAATAATCGCCAACTCCCACTGTGGATCATGAAGTTTTAAAGCAGACATGTTGAAATTTTGTCGTAGATTGAGACTAACTGAATATTTCGCTGATAAAGAAAGTGAGGATGACGATTCATTAGTAAGAAACAAATCTACCTTTATTCTAAATACCGGAAGGAACAAGTGTTTAGATGACTATATTGAAATTTTGTCGTATATTGAGACTTACTGAATATTCCGCTGATAAAGAAAGTAAGGAGGACGATTCATGAGTGGAAGAAACAATTGTTTAGATGACTATATAGAAAATTTGTCCAACTACCCACTTACACAAAACAAAGTCGACCACAATTTATCTAAAGGCGAAAAGTCAGCACTCCAAAAGCATAGTTATAATAGATTCCGACTATAACAGAATTAAAGTGAAAGAACAACTCAGTGATTCGACATTTTACTTGGAAATTCCTGACATAATAGATCATCTAGGCAAGAGAAGAATGACAACCGTACTGAAAAAATACAAAACGGCAACTACTGAAAAGGACAATGATTATTTCAAAAATTTTGAAAGAAATACGAGTAGCTTTTATGGCCTTCCAAAAATTAATAAATCAAAGGAAATCCAATGTGCCGTGAACTCTCAGAAAAATGAATACATTAAAGTGCGAAACCCGTCGGATCTTAATCTTAGACCCATCATTGCTGGTCCAGCGTGTCCCACCAACAGACTTAGCAACTTTTTAGACATAATTTTGAAACCATTATGTAAATACTATATAAGAGAAGATACCAAGATCCAAGAGCACTCATGATCTTGAAACGACCAGGTACACCTAACTACACTCCTCGAAACAAAGTTAAAGCTAAACGGTCAACTGAAGCAGAACCATACAATAGGTAGTCCGCTATACTCTCGTACTAACGTATGAAGGGGTTCTTGTGTCGTTCACCTTAGACACACATCTTTTTAACGATATTTAAAAAAAAGACGGAACCAATTTAATGTCATGTTCTATATTTTTAATATAACTATAAGTCTTTTATATGGCAATAATATACCTATTTAGCGGACAAACAGTTTATTCTTTTTCCTGTTATTGAATACCAAGAAAGAAAATAAATCCCGAACTTATTTGAAACTTTGATACTCAATAGTTTTCCAGCAAAATATTCACATCCCTTGGGGATAATTAGTGTACGTCCAATGGCATATATATAACATGCATGTTGGAACAGGAAAGTTGGCATAAATTACTTTCAGAACCATGTTCACATTATAAAACATTATACCCAACAATTGTGATGACGAATTCCTTCCTATGTTCGAGAACAATTTTATTGAAATAGAAATCTGTGATTTTACTATGTCCATAACTTCGATGAACCATAAAGCAAGTTAAATATGGACCTGTATTTAATTCAAAATGGTTTTTCTTTTTCTTCTTTTTGGTATACAATAGTCCATCGACATCTCATGATAACATACTGTTGTCATGCGAGGACTAGTCTATTTACAAAACTTTTAACTCCAATTAAACAAATGTATGTTTCTTTCTTATGTTCAATGAAAAAATGCCGGTATATAATTTTCTATAGTTCCGTAACTTTCTAGCCAGGCGTACTAACGAATGGTCGACAAGTGCGTATATTTGTGTTAAATCAATATTTCTTGTATGTTTCAAACTGTCCTTCACTTTTAACTACTAGACGAATATTTAGATTTTCCCAAATTTACCCTTGGAAAAATGTGTAAACAGATTTTTATTTTATCAAATTTTTTTTTTTTAATTATTTAGATTTTTATAAACAATATTCTTTACACCAGAAATGTTATTTATAAACAAGCGTTTGAGTTTTAGTAATATTGACTAGTATATAACTATCGGACACGCAAGACAGAGATGTATATTATACACCTGACAGGAAATCGCTTGAATACCTGGACGTGTCACCTCACAATACCTTTGAGAGTAATACATTTAACCATGCAGGTGATCAGACGGTGTCTTCTCATTTATCCAACTTTTAAAAATAAGGTATCCTCATTTAGCCAACTTTTTATTTTTGTTAATTATTGGTTTGTTTGTTTAGTTATAAGAAGATGTCTTTCTAAAATTTGACAGTAAATTTTGTTCCTGTATGTTTTTATATTATTTAAAACATATATAATTATATATAAAATAGGCGATAGTAAACTTGTTACATTTTATTTTTAAATAAAATTTGGTATATTTCAAATAATAAAAAAAAGTACGTCTAGTAACATGTATAATTGGTATAGCATTTTTACTTCCCAATCTGGATAGCCTTTGGTAGTATCGTTTTGTTTCAATATCCATTTGTTTGTAACTTAGTCTTTTCGAAAACAATTTTCACAGAACACGTATTTATGATCATTTATGACTTTGAACTATGACTTTTTAACGAAATTCCCATATAAATAGTTGAAAAGTACATGCAAACCTTGGTTACTTAAAAAAAATTCCGTATCAAATTAGTAAGTGGAATAATACAACCGTACGATTGACAAGATACTGGCAATTATGACTACATTAGGTTTCTGTCGTTTTGGTCTTTTGTGATTCATAGACATATCGTGGCTTAAAACGGAAAAGATGATAAAAATGGCGGCATGCAGAGACTTGATTCTCTAAACCTAAAATCGATGGTGATTTCTTGTCTAGCAGAATACAACTTTAATATCTTTGAATTGAGCATTTGTATACAGAATGGACATAATTTCAATTTTTGATCTTTTTGCGGAGTTTCCCTTTATGCGGTGTTTTTAGAGACCGCAATAACATTTCTTGTGAATGTATGTTTGTTTTCCTTCAATTGTGAATTAATTCAGCAGCTAATCAAACTATTCATTATTTAATACCATACAGGATATGGTTTTTAAATAGAATGTGTTTCCCCTCTAACTTTCAAGGGAAACCAACAACCTGTTTACCCCCCTTTTTTATTTCCCCGGTCCAAGAAAAATTATTCAAATACTAATACATTTCTCTAAAAGCCCAAGCATACCATAAGTAATATTAGTTCAATTTTCTTAATTACCATGTACTATGAATAGGTCACTTTCTTTTCTTATTTTTTAAGAATTTGAAGGTGTTACAGATATTAGAATAATGTGCAAAAAGTAAGTCTGGAAGCGCGGCCCAAAAAATATAGATGAAAGAATATAGCGATGATGAAATGATTAAGAAAACATATTGATTGGTTGTCGGTTGTTTAACGTCTAGTGGCAAATATTAATTTGATGCATATGTTTAGGACGTTTAAAATAATGATCAATTGGCATTAAAGTTAAATAGTAAAACAAATAAAAGCAAAAGATATAGATATAGGAATATAGAAACGACGCTATGACACCCCTCCCTCTCCCAATCCACCTCCAAAAAACACACTCAACAAAATATTTTTTTTTTATTGGCTATCAAAATGATTGTGTTTTTATTACTTATTAAATCAATTAAAAATACTGCTTGTAAATACTGTAGCACATAAAAGGACCCCACTTAAATCATGAATAGTCGGTAAACGGAAAATAAGTCACAGGAAAAAACGTCACAGGAAAAAAAGTCACAATGTGTTTAAGTGAAATTATTTGTCAGAAGTATGTTGGAATGCTCGTGAAAAGTCACTATGTACTAAATATCTATTGGGAATGTTTCTCAATATATTCATATATATGTGCCGCCATATGACTATTTCATACAAAAAATATATATTGTAGCTTTTTTTCCTGTGACTTTTTTCCGTTACTTTTTTTCTTGTGACTTTTTCCCCTACATTCGAATAGTCATGCTTTACGAATTTCTTTGACATATATGATGCATTCTGTATTATCGGGCTTTATAAGTACTGAGTGTTATACCTTGATTTTTCCGGGTATCACAAATCAGCATGTATATTACCGATTTCATATTTTATTGATCTATCAGAATATGTTTATATTCAAGGAAACATTGGGTATCAAATTTTAGGTGGTTAAAGAAATTTGAAAATACTATTGCGTGTCTGGTATAAAGTAGACTTGTTGACTGTTACCGTAGAAATAATATGCCCTATACTGAAGAATATGAATGACAAGTCTTGCAAAGGAACAAGACATAAAGCACATCGATTGTGTCTAATCACTCGGCTGCTAAGGAGTCCACTCTGTCTTAAACAGTTCACAAACGGTTTCTTGCACCAAATCGTTTCAGCTGAACTATCTTTTTTTAAGGTTTCATTCTATCTACATAAGCAAAGTTCGACTTTCGATATTTTACCAAATGATACTAAACATTTTAATATGTCATAAGTATTATTGCATATATAAAAAAGAACATGTGGTATGATTGACAATGAGACAACTGTCCACAAGAGACCAAAATGACACAAGCATTAACAACTGTAGGTCACCGTACGGCCTAAAACAACGAGCAAAGCCCATATCACATAGTCAGCTATAAAATGCCCCGATATGACAATGTAAAACAATTCAAACGAGAAAACTCACGGCCTTATTTGTATAAAAAAATGAACGAAAATCAAATATGTAACACATAAACAAACGACAACCACTAAATTACAGGCTCTTGACTTGGGACAGGCACATCCATAAATAATGTGGCGGGGTTAAACATGTTAGCGGTATCCCTACTCTCCCATATTTTTTTAAATGATATTTCGTTCTAAATATGCATGAAATTTTGCCACTGGACGTTATGCAATCAACAATCAATCGATAAAATTTTGAACTAAAATATGAATTCAACAATTTAGTTAATTTTCTGAAGTCGTTTTTGTGCAGAAATAAATTCCATAGGTTAGAAACAGAAACAATAGTAATTAAATGAAGTGATGCTAACATGGTTGGTGAGGAAGTATCAGCATGACAACTTCTGGTTCACATCCTCGTAAGAGTGCGCTTTCTGGTGGTGATATTTCTGCTGTTAATACTAGTGAGGGTTTGTTTGAAATTTCAAATATTGACATTAAGCATGCACGAAAGAGGTCCCTTTCTGGCCAGCAGGTACAAGCTGATACTTTGACAAAAAAACTCAAAAACAAGATTAACTGTTCTCTCCCAAGGTGATAACATTATCATTCCTATTCCGTCCATTGATATGGGCCCTGCCGATTAGAAAAACATAACAGGCATGGTAATGAATGTGAATGGACATAGCGGCTATGAAATTGGAACTAAAGACTAACATTTTGTGTAGTTGAACAAATAAAGGGATATTTCAGTAAAATCTAGGTTCAATGTCTTGCAAATGAAACTTTTAGTATGTCTGAAAGTTTTGTGCAACTCAAAGGTGTCACATGTCTCTGTCTTGTAGCAACAAGTAAAAAAAAACTTGTTTCTAAAATATATGAAAATGAAGTATTTTATGCATGCTGTAAATAATGCACCTTCTTTTCCATTTGATTATTGTTCTTTATTATTTGATAAATTTCAATCGTGAATGTATATTCTACTTTATTATTATTTTTAAATTTTGTACAGGTTAAAACCATTTTTAAGCAATATTTTGCACATGTTACAACATGTACGAGGTACTTTTGTACATGTTATAACTTGTATTTTGGCATTGTACAAATTATAACATGTACAATATTTTTGTACATGTTATAACCTGTACAAAATTGCAACTTGTACACGACATATATATCTAATTTAAATTCATTCATGCATGCAGTAAAACATTTCTTGAATGAGTGAAATTATATGAAACAATTTTTCAAACTTTTATCTTTAATGCGTTTAGCTTAACATGTGAAAAAAAACGGGAAGTGCGGACTTGTGATAGACAAATGGACAACTATATACATGGTATACAAACAGGAAACATATGTATTGTTATTTTCTAAAGTTATCATATGAAATGTAAAAAAATACCCCATTCAGATATCCTCATTACACATAATTTGTTTAAATGCGTTAAAAGCATGGGAGTGTGTTTTTCCTGCTCCTATATTCGTAAATATTTTCTTCGTCTTAAAAGTGATTGATGTTTATATTGTTTTTATTAGTCCTGAATTTATAGAAAGAATCACACCTCTTAACACAATCGTAAGAAGAAAGGGGGAAAACCCTTGAATAACACAGTACAAAACTCCCAGTATATTATATTTTATCATGTCCATTATAACGCCTTATCTATATATTGTTTACTACAAACATGAAACCGACAATAAAATTATACTACCAGCTATCCAATTGTACCATGTTGGAACTACTTCTACTACTATGTGTTACACGAAGTTCCTCAAATCAGGGACTTAGTATAGAAAGTCCCTGCTCAAAATAAGGCAAGTTTGACATTTCAAAGAACTCGGGTGCTTTTTCTTTTTATTTTGCCTGGCATTGTCGGTATGTTTTCGGCTTATAAGTTTGAAATCCCCATTGCACGTTATATGTTGCTTCCCTTATTGTGCAGCCGCAAATATTCCAGAAGTACGTAATAAATACTTAGGATCTCGCACCATGACTAAAAAAATAAAATAAGTATTAACGAATCCTTTTTTTCAGACAGGATAATATGCTCATCTCAGCCTTTAATAGCTGACTTACTTTGGTCTCTTGTGGAGAGTGGTCTCATTAGCAATCATATACTATAGTACCACATCTCCTTTTAACATGTTTAATGGGCGCACTATGTTTGTACGCATTTGGGAACTAAAATGTTTAACGTTTTCACTCAACTTTTCATTACATTTGCACGCATTTATTTAACGGGCTTATTCAAATCAATCTAGATTGCCAGCATGTTCTCTTTTATTCAAAAAAGTGTCTCGCAACAAAATTTCAGTGATTTGATACCTGTAGCTGACTTAAATAGTAAAATTATATCAATGCATTAACCAAAACTTACCATATTTACATTTTATTATGTAAATCTATAAATATAGCTGCATAGTAAATCAGCAATTTTTTATGTCAGAATGCATTGCATTAAACAAATGACAGCAACACTGCAACACAATGTCAACACAAATTTATTCCAATCATTTAGATTGCCAGCATATCCTCTTTTTATTCAAAATAGTGTCTTGCAACAAAATTTCAGTGATTTGATACCTCAAGCTGACTCATAAAATAAAATTATTTTAACGTGTCAACAAAATTTCAGTGATTTGATACCTCAACAATGCTCAAGCTGACTCATATGATAAAATTATTTTAATGCGTCAACAAAATTTCAGTGACTTGATACCTTAAGCTCACTCATATGATAAAACTATTTTTATGCGTCAACAAAATTTCAGTGATTTCATACCTCAAGCTGACTCATACAATACAATTATTTTAACGCATCAACAAAATTTCAGTGATTTGATACCTTGACAATGCTCAAGCTGACTTATATAATAAAATTATTTTAATGTGTCAATGAAATTTCAGTGATTTGATACCTTAAGCTGACTCATATGATAAAACTATTTTAACGTGACAACAAAATTTCAGTGATTTGATATTCAACAATGCTCAAGCTGATTCATATAATAAAATTATTTTAACATGTCAACAAAATTTCAGTGATTTGATATCTCAAGCTGACTCGTATAGTAAAATTATTTTAACGTGTCAACAAAATTTCAGTGATTTGATACCTTAAGCTGACTCATATATAAAACTTTTTTAACATGTCAACAAAATTTCAGTGATTTGATACTCAACAATGCTCAAGCTGATTCATATAATAAAATTATTTTAACACATCAACAAAATTTCAGTGATTTGATATCTCAAGCTGACTCGTATAGTAAAATTATTTTAAGGTGTCAACAAAATTTCAGTAATTTGATACCTCAAGCTGACTCATATAATAAAATTATTTTAATTAATGCGTCAACCAAAACTGACCATATTTGCACATTATTATGTAAATCAATATAGCAGAATAGTAAATCAACACTATTTTGATGTCAGAATGGATTGCATTAAATAAATTTGGTAGATTGTTGGCATGTCTTATTTTTGTTCAAAATATTGTCTCGCAACAAATTAAAATTTCAATGATTTGAAACCTCAGGCTGACCATGCTGACTCATATGATAAAATTATTTAAACATGTCCACCAAAACTGACCATATAAGGACTTAATCATGTCTATTTATATGTAAATCTATATAGCAGCATAGCAAATCAGCAATACTTTGATTTTTTTCTGTTTACGTAATATAAAACTGTCACTGAAGTCAGTATCTGTATCTGTATTTCCCACTTCTGAATATGGATGGGTATGTCACTGATTCATTTTGGCTATTGTGTGATTGGTGGGTCTGCCCATAAATAAGTCATGCTTGCTGAGGTGTGCTCATTTAAACCCAGTGGTTCATGATGTTTTGTAAGATACACCTTATCGCTAATCCTGCCTGAGCTGGCTGCTTGAACTTTTGATGCATATAACAATCACTTATTCATGGTGGCGTCAGATATTTTGTTTTATGACGTCAATATTTTACAGGAACCTGTGTGATATCTATTAATGGCAGACAAATAGCAATTAGTATACCCGTAGCCAATTTGGGGGGGGGGGGGGGGGGGTCCCCCCCCCTTGAAAACTAATAAGCACTGTTAGAGTCAATGTTCTGTTCGAATTGTGACTGTTAAAGTCGAGTTTGTGAGTCCAACGAAAACTAATCCAGTAATACATCACCCAATAATGTGACTGACATGAGAGATTTCCTTTGTACTAACTACTTTCACGACTTTATAATGCAAATTATGAGTAGTTCTCTGCTGGAAAAAGTATACTGTTACACGTAGTATATAATGTCGGTTGGTTGATTTGTTGGTAGCTAAACAAGTGGCAAATATTCCATTCCTGTTCGCATTGCTAGGTATTTTTTCGAACGTTCACGATATCATTTATAATCCATATTAAGGACAAATCTAACACAACTGACGAGATTGTTCATAATTATACAACACCTTATGTGCAATACATGCTTCATGTAACACTGTCCAGTGTACAATTTTCTTTTGAACATTTTAAACAGAATCGTAAATCCAAGGCAAACAAACGTGAATTACGAAAGAATATTTATGAAGAGCCTGTAAAAAATGGGGAACGAAGCAACGTTAAAAATGATGTTGATAACCCATGATATAAAAATAATGTTCCTATGCGTGGATAACCTCCTTATACGGCTTCTAGATAAAACAAAATCATATCTTTTAATTTATGATAGCTGCAAGTGATAACAATTGCCCAATCTTATCTAGCCATTGTTCACTATAAATAAGAATATGAAAAAATAAAGAAAATAGTTACTTTAATATACACATTAATTTTTTTTTCGTATTCTTATTTATAATATAGTCTAAAGTAATTTGCTACTCTGGAAAAATATTAATTAAGATTATTATTATTACTTATGTTTACAATCCGAAAAATTAAAATAAAAAGAACTTTGATTTCAACCAATGAAATGTCGTACACCATTCATTCACACCATTCCCGATTGCACGTTACACGATCACACCATTCCGCATACACCATTCCCCTTACACCATAGCACCATACACCTTACACCATGGCACCATACACCTTACACCATTACGCCATACACGTTTTTTTGGGAAGTTTACACCATCCAAGGGCTGACCTTCTATTCGTTTCCAGTTCCAATTTGAACACAAAATTATATAGATCTGCAAGAGTAAACCGAGGGTTTTTCATTTCCGGACATATAAGTTCTCTATATATAGAAATTGACCCAAATGAACTTACTTTTGAATAAACTTAACATAACAGCATTGTTGTACTTTTTCAGATTTAGACATTTCAATTTTTAAAGGCAAACTCAATAACAAAATATACGACAGAAGGGATGCTTTTTCATTTCCAATTATTAATTTTCATTTTTTAGCCTGCGACGCTACATCATGTGTTTGATATCACAACTCGTTACTATAATTACTTAAAACATTGTCTGTTTCTTTCGTAGATTTTCGTGGATTTTTGTAGTCTTTTTAAGTCGTTTTAGGGATGTATGAATACACGTCCACGTTTAATGTTTAGCTCCAAAGTGTATAGTTGTCGTTTTGACACTATCCCTACATCTATGTCAGTAGTATGTAGTTCAGTTGTCGTTTTTTTATGTGGTCCATCAATGTTTCTCGCTTCTCGCTTTTTCTATACAGATGAGACCATTGGTTATCCGGTTTGATTTGTTTTCACTAGCCGTTGTGTGGCCTTCATAGCTTGCCGTATGGTGTTAAATTTTAACATATCAAATCTTCTAGTTGTGATGTATCAAATGCGTTTTTAAGATATTTTTTTTTTCAATGTCTGTAGTTTAGAGTACTGTTGTTTTTCCTTACTCAAGAGACATAACATTTACATGTATTTTAACGAAAATACCACACCAGGTGTCGCTAGTGAAGCAGAAGATAATTATAAAAATAAGAGAATGAAGTATGACTACCGGTGAGGCCAAATGACATAAAAGTAAGCAACAACTATCGGACACCATATGGTCTTTAGTATTAAAAAAAAAACATAACAAACATTCAGCTATAAAAGGCCTCGCAGTGAATAATGTGAAACAATTAAGACGGAAATGATGCTAATTCTTTCTGTTATGTTTTGTGGACTTTTTTTTCTTTATTTTACTTTCATAGTTGTATTATCTTTAGCACATACTTACAACTTCTCGTCCAATCAAATTGCTCGAATTTGCTTTCTTATTCTCATAGTACATACTTTTCCCGTGTACTAAGTAACTACGCATGAATGACCACAAGGGTAAGATTTCATTGTATAATTGTAATCAAGATATTAGAACAAAAATTGCTACTGGCTATTTTGAAATGAATTCTGTGTTCCAAATTTAACTAAATAGTTTGTAATTAGTTTTCAAACATATTTTTAACATCCTACTTATCAATCTTTTGATCGACAATTACAAAAATTTCTTTCAATAAAATAAAAAGTAATAATTATGGTGCTTTATACCTTAATCTAAAATGTGTAATCCTTTATCTTCCATGCAATTACTTTTGTACACAAAAAGAGTCAACCATGAATCTTTTGAAGGGAAATTAATTATAAAGCAATTTGATATATTTAGTCATAAATTGGTCGATAATTGGTTGCCTAATGTCCAGTGACAAATATTGCATGCATATAATAGTTATCAAAGGTACCAGGATATAAACTATCCACTAGAGTTACCTATGGGTACATACCAGGGCAGATCCAGACATTTTAAAAATGTGTTTCAACCAAAGGTGTGGGAGGGGGATCCAACTGTTTGTACTCATTCAAAAGCATTTTCAAGATAGTTTTAGGTTTTATGTGAAATAAAAAAAAAGTTTTCAAGAATGTAAAGCTTTCACTACAATTTAAGAATTATCTGCTCTTGGTGAATTCATTTTGTCATCTTACCATGTAAATAAGTACATGTATAGTAAAACACCGCTTTATATCAATAAAAATACTTACACCAGCAGCTACCTTCTTTACATTCTACAGTCAAGGGCCTTTTGAAATCCCATTTTCACAATGATATTATAGTGAGTAGATTTACAAAACTACGTAAATGAGCTACATCCAGTCACCCAAAACATATCGATAGACTAATTACAGGATTACTCAAGTTGTAAATATGTGCTAAATTGGATATTGTATAGAAAGGTATATACTATGAAAATAAGAGCTTGGGGCATAGCCCCGCGCTCTAATTTTCATAGTATATACCTTTCTATACAATAACCGAGACATCTTCAAATTTTCGACTCCTATTTATCATCTTCTCGCGTCTTGTGTATTTACTCATATACATAATCGTATAATGCAGTGAAACGAAACTTGTTGATATTTTTTTTAAAGTAATGACACAAAAAACATGAAGTAATGCACTATCTTTGTTTTATTTAATTTCAAAATTGAATAATTTCTGCCTTTTCGATTTTCACTTTGCGATGTAAAACGAATTATGTTCTTGGTCAGATATTACTTTTGTCTATCAAATTCTTCCATAGAAATGATTCCATCTTTATCTTCGTCCATGATGGACCAATGATGAAGCACGGTCATGTTGTCCGTTATATGCATATGTTCCAAGGCTTTTTTGAACTCACACTCTTCCATAATGCCATTTCTTTGAAAAAAAGAGTTAACATATTTAAAAAAAAAAATAGATTCAATTATTGTGTAGAACATTGTCTGTTCATAATAAATAAATTGCATTGGAAATCCAAAAGGAGTTCCATTGCCAGGCATTATAGATGTGTTAAGTTACAATGTGAAAATAAATGATAAACCTGGGGAATTTATGTGATTTTTTAAGTCACTTATTTGATTGAAGAATACGTATAAAGATGACATAAATCTAATACTTAAAGTTTCGCTCTATTAATTCTAAATATGTGCTTTTTATAAAAGACCGTTATAGATACTTTTTTTCAAAATGACTTATTGCACTATATTTTGAGAAATTATATAAAAAATTATATAAAAAAAAAATGGAAAACAAAATAGAAGATATCCTACGAAAGCAAAAACACAAAACAACAAGAGTAGCAAACATCCTTAAGAAAATGTGTATAGTCAGCATGAACAAGTTGCATTTGTCATTTTGATCTCTTTTAAAAAAAAGAAAAAATATTTTTTATTAGTTGCCTTCTTGTAACAAGATACATAACAAAAACAAGACTACATTAATTAAGCCGTTAGTTTTCTCGTTTGAATTGTTTTACATTGTCGTTTCGGGTCCTTTTGTAGCTGATTATGCGGTATGGGCTTTGCTCATTGTTGGAGGCCGAACGGGAATTTTAGGTTGTAAATGTCTGTCATTTTGGTCTCGTGTGAAGAGTTGTCTCATTGCATACCACATCTATTTTTTTTATATAACATGACTAAGGTGTCTTTGGAAGTGACAACCTAAGCTTACTTGATTTTTTGTGTTTTTCTTATCGCTCCAACTTGAATATAAACACGTGCTGCGACAACAAAATAGTGAGCCAAAAACTTGTGCACGTACATGAAAAATAAGAAAACCAATTTGATGATGCCTTACTACATGTATTTGGGGATGAAACCTAAATACTTCACCAATAGTCTAACAAAGTTTCAATGATAACCGACGACATAATCAAGAAAGTAATTATGTGTAAATGGTTATTAAAGGTACCAAGACTGGCATGTAATACGCCAGACGCGCGTTTCTTCTAAATAAGACTCATCAGTGACGCTTCCATCAAAATAGTTAAACAAACAAGTATAAAGTTGAAGAGCTCTGAGGACCCAAATTTTCCAAATGTTGTGCCAAATACGGCTAAGGTAGTCTATGCCTGAGATAAGAAAATCCTTAGTATTTCGATTAATTTATGCTTTTGTAAACAGTAAATTTATAAAAATGATATATAATTGATATGTATGTCAACACCGAAGTGCTGACAACTGGGATGATGATACCCTCGGTGACGAAACGTGCACCAGCAGTGGCATCTATCCAATGGAATGACTAGTTATCAATGGCACCAGGCTTATAATTTAACACGTGTAAATGATGTCCTACTAAAGACCAAAGTGTCTGATTAAGTTTCAATGATTTCCATCTAAATGACCAAAAGTCTTAAGTTTTGAAAGGTACCTACTACATCATCCAGTGTCTAATCGTTTTAGAATGATGCCTTACGACTTAACTTATTGTTTAATAGACTTTCAAAGATGTCCTACACTATAACATAGTGTCTAATAGCGTTTCAATTACCATCTACTGCATCTTTAAGTGTCTAATTGAGTTTCAATGATGTCCTTCTTCATGAACAAGCGTTTAATTGAGTTTCAATGATCACCTACTACATCATCAAGTGTTTAATTAATTTTCAATGATGTCCTACCATATAACCTAGTTATCTCATAGAGTTCCAATGATCACATACTACATCTTAAAGTGTATAGTTGAGGTTCAATGATGTCTTACTACATGAACAAGTATTTAATTCAGTTTCAATGATCACCTGCTTCATCATCAAGTGTTTAGTTGAGTTTCAATGATGTCCCATTATATAACCTAGTGTCTAATAGAGTTTCAATGATCACCTACTACATCTTTAAGTGTCTGATTGAGTTTAAATGATGTCCTACTATATAACCGGGTGTCTAATAGCGTTTCAATGATCACATACTACATCTTTAAGTTTTCTCAAATTAAAGAACGTTACAAAATGACACATTTTACATGGATTATACAGGAAAAAACACTATTTTTTTAAGTACAAACTAAACAAAATGACAAAATTGTTAAATAAATCAGGACAAGATAGCTTTCAGACAATACTTTGAGAATATAAAAAGAAAAGATAGGGTCACCGTACGTTTTTTTTTTCTTTTCTAAAATACAAAATAGGAAAATTCCATGTAGATTCCTTCAGAAAATTTACTTTTTTAGAGTTACCTCTCCTTTAAATGCAAATTTGGAAATATTTCAAAACAACAAAAAATAATCTAAACTTGTAAAAATATTAATATTTATAAGTTATATTTTTATAAATTGGATCTTTTAAATAAAAATTCACATTGAATATCTTGGGTTTCATTGATGTCACCCTACATATATAAAATGCAAATCGTGTTTCAAAGATGGCTTTTTTCATAGTCAAGTATCAAATCGAATTTCAATGATTTCCGACTTCATAAACAAGTGTCTTAACGAACTTTAATAATGTTCCACTACGTAACCACGTATAAATTCAAGATTCAATAAAGTCGTACTACATTGAAAGAAAAGATACCAGGATTAAATTTAAGTGTATACTCAAGTTGTAGTGGTGCCCTTTTAAACCACCATTTGTATATTATGGTTGTGAAGAATGTTTTACTTTATTGCCAAGACTAGAGACTTTCTTATTCTTTACTCAAAGCAATCTTTTACTGTGATTCATTATCATTCGTTGGATAGCAATGTTCGTGGTTTTCGTGGGTACAGGTGAACAACGAAGTTAAATGTTTCACGAAATACAAAGTTTCTATCAGTCGTATGCCGACTTTGGCAACACACGATATTACATATCCACGAAAAGGCAAATTTTCGGAATCCACGAAAATTGGTACCCACGAAAATATATGAATCGACCGTATTTAGACACATCTGTATGTAAAGGCATCATTCATATTAACCAAAGGATTGATTAAACAAGCGATAACGGACAGCAATTCAGAGTGAAATTTTATAGATATATATGGTAAGAAAGGTAAATGATTTTGTGACTTTTTTCCCTCATTATTCAGAAATCTAAGTTCCTTATACTCACTTGTTGATATCTAGTCCAATAAATGTAAGATAGGCAGAAATATCCGTAGTATCATTTGAAACATGACGGCGTTTTCGTTTGGCGTTATAACACCTGCATCCAGTTCCACGTTCAAAACAATGTTTTCCTCTTGGCTCTGTACGGCATTTACATCCACAACAGAATATGTTACATTTTTTAATCCCACAGCAAGGTGTTCCGGGCGTGCAATCCCTGCAATGATCTCTAAAAGGTTTGCGACAGCAATCCCCGCTGACGGTTTTCATGACAACTGACCAAATTACAACTAGAAGCGCCAACTGTAGAAGTTTCCTCTCAAGTAATGACATCTACAAAATACTTAAAATTAATAAACAGTTCGTATTTTTTTTTTTTCAATTTTTATTTTGGTGACATCTGCCTTTTTCATTGCTATGTGTTGTTCACACATAATCTATTTAAACTAAAAGTTCCAAAGATTAAAGTTGAACCCATCTTATTGATAGTTCAATAAACGCTGTTATCCTTTCGTTAAAATACCACGGTTATGTTCCTGTTGTCTGAGCCATACACCAGTCATTTTTACCATTATGCAATAGGAAATTACGAATGCGGCTTACCGGAACACTTGATTTTAACCCTAAATTTGGCTAGTTTGTAATTCGAAATCTTAATGAAATAAAGTAATGACGTATGACTGTCAACTAAACGAATACACATCAGAGGTTAAAAGATATGTATTTAGTAGCCTGTGTCGTGCGGTGTTTGAAAATGGATAAAACTTATTCCGTTTACAACCTATACCATACCCAGGCAAAAACAATATACAGACACCATTAAAAGACATCTTTTAAATAACCAGTTCCGACATTAGAAAATGCACATATAAACTCGGGTTAGTTAAATATATTTGTGAGCTCTCAATCTGCTCAAAATATTGGTAGGTCATGGAGATATTTAATTATTCAAATTTGGCAGGAAAAAACCGACTCGGACCTTAACCTTATATTTGCATTGGTGTCCTGTGGGTCTCAACCTTCAATGAAAACCTGGTGAACATGTCCAAGATTAGAACAAATTACAAATATGCTGTTCCCTCATTAGAGAGGTAGAACGAGATGACGCAAAACATAAATCAATAGCTAAAAAGACACAGAATACCGCTGTTGTACTATGTGCTATGTATATGAGCTGATAGAAAAAAAATAATTAAGGTTATCAGAAGATGTGAAACATTTAAAAATGAATTATTGTGTTAATATTACATTGTGAACTCTCTATATATTTGTGTGTCAACATTATTGTGTCAGACCACCAATTACTTTCTCCAATTTAGAACTTAAAATTGCCCTTCCCTGACAAAATAGTGATTTTGATGTCCTTGTTAACTTAAACTAACCAACACTTTGCCGAAAGGAAATGTTTGGTAAAAGAGAAATATATTTGGACCATTTTGAGCCAAAAATTTACTTGTCTATGAGTTTGCATTAAAAATTGATGATTAATGCGCTCCATGATATAATAAATTAAGATTTCCAGAAAACCAGGGGTAATTTTTAGACATGCAGAAAGTAACATGAACAATTCAGGATATACCTGGTTTCTATGAAGTTAAACCTAAAAATATTTAGAAAGCTGTGAAAATCGCAAAATTTGTTTGAACAGATAGGGATATTTAATAAGTCGTCTGACACCTTAAAGCAGAGCGTGAATATCTTTAACTCTCTCCTAGTTGACTAGTTCTATTTTCATTTAATAACACTTCGCTGATATATCTGCATGTTGAAGGGTTTTATGGTATCATCATCAAAGTAATACCTTGTCATAATTCTATGTTATAAGATAACAGACATGATAAAAACTTTAGTAAATTGACATAAAGAAAATATAAAAACATACTTTACTAAATTAATAATGTACTCACTGTAGTAGATCAAGAACGACGTTTTGAATAAAATTCCATCAGCTTTGTATTTATATTAGTATTTATTTCTTGTGACCTTTCAAGGTTAAAATGAACGCAATTCGTAATCACTTAATATTCCACAGGCAACGTTAAGAAAATAAAATATGCACATACACTTCCTTATCAGGATTAAAATTCATAAAAAAACGGGAGTTGATCGTTACAAGAATGTTAAGCACGTAATCAATCACAAGCATTTATTCCACGCTATTTTTTAAGTTCTTTGGTCCATTTAATTGTTTAACGTAGTGAAAGTTACATTGTAATTGTAATATTGATATTTTATTTTAGATAAATGCATTTTGTACACATGTGATGTCTCCTTTTTCGTTGACTTGTTCATCCCTTTTGTATTGTCTTGTGTATCTAACTAATGATGAAAATTGATTCAGAAATGAAAATAAAACTTTATTGATATGAAGTTTGTTGGTATGTCGTGAAAACAAAAGAAATATTATGTACCACATCAAATTCAAATAGTAATGCATTGTGTTTGAATTGCTCCAAAATTGAATACTTTCTGCCAGTGTAATTTTCATTTTTAATGATCAAAAGACATGTGTTCTGAGTAAACTATATTTTTACTCCGTCAAATTCTCCCAGAGCGAAAATTCAATCTTCATCTTCATCAATAATTGAACAAATGAAAAACACAATCAGGTTTTTAAATTAACTATTCATGATGTACTAGATATAATAATTGAGATTTATATACAGCATGAAGATTAAAAGTTTGGACAAATGTCTCTGTTTTTCATATATCGGTTCTTTTGATATGTTTTGTAATGTACATACCATATATATATATATACTATTAGAACTATGTTGTTTTGTTTGAAGGGCATTGAAGTGTTTGTTTTATTCATTTTTGATGAACTTACTCTTTTGTCCAGTTTGAGATACACATTTTATTTTAAATACATCAAGAATTGCTTGAATTTATTTTGAAATTTCATTGCGTTCTGTTAACTTTCAAGTGCCAGATCTTGTCAGTAATATTTCTTGGTTAGATAATTTGAATAAATAAGATTTTTACAGTCTGCCTGGTTTTCAATAGATAGTGGTGACACATGAAATATGGTGATTATAATTCTTTAATCAGGTTTTGGACACATCCACATTTTTTGGTGCAAGTTTAATATGACTGCATAAATCCACAAGAAGTAGGGCAGACTGCAAAGGTGCAGTGCAATATTCAAGGTTTTCTAGTCATTCTCTGTAAGTTTCAGAAAAATACAATTTTTTTCTAGAAAATGTTATGTTCTGAAAAATGGTAAGACTGTGCTTATAAATATTTTGTTTGTGATGTATATATATTTTTAACCTTGTTATAGAATTTTAATGATTCAAATACTTGCATAACACGCATAAACCTGTGATGGTCATGATCTCATGTTGCTGATAAGCATGATAAGGTAACTGATTGCAAGCTATGTGGCTAATGCATTCAGTTTGGTTTTTGTTACTCTGAATGATTTTATATTTCCATTTTTTAGTGGTTAACTGTATATATTTCTTTACATTGTTAGTTTTTATTAGTTTAGTTGTTAACTTCATATTTTACATTGTTAGTTTTTTTTGTTGAGTTGGTAAATAAAGGAAGTAGCCAAGTTTGTTTCCATCATTTTCTATTAATAATAATATTTTTTTTGTACTTCTATAAGATATCAGTTAGACTTTTATATTTCACAATATAGTTATTAAACGTTTTTTGTATAAAATATCTGAAAAGGTCGTCTCTCTTAATTTAGACACAAAAAAAATCTCCCTATTTATCCACAACATAGAAATTGAAAATTATTTAACATCGTTTCTACAAATTTATAGTTTGGAACTTAAAAATATAATGTTGTATTATTTCTCCTTTTTCTTTAAACTTTCTTTAATAGAATGTGTGTTCAATGTCTTTTAAATATTGATATCAATTTTATACAACAATGGACGCTTTATCATAATTATTGATTTTAAGACTACATAATAGAATAATTTTTTAAGATATATTGAGTTTTGTATTTATTACCAAAATTGGCTTTCAGTAATCAAACGCAATCAGTAATAGCCTTATATAGTATAAAATCTTCACACAAACACGATTGATTGATTGTTGGTTGCTTAACGTCCAGTGGCAAATATTTCATGCATATTCAGGACGAGAACAAGTTCACAATAAATACAATATGTAGGTTGTTGTAATAGAGGCCATCTAGGATGATAGTCGGGGAAATTTGGACTGCCACTGGAAAATGAGGGTATATTGGATAGGGACAGAAATTTTGCCTTGCAACAGGCCACCTACGGACCCCTCAAAGAGTTGTTGCAAGGGTTCTTAACGTGCAAACAGCGTGGCACTCTCTTTACACGAGGCATCGGATTGAACGTCCCCTTCTGACGGACGTGACTGCGAACTTGATACATCCCGCACAGCCAAACGGACGCCCCACTTCAGCAAGCGTTTTACTGCCGGTCGGGAGAAGACCAAGTGACCATATTTCTATACCCCAGTCACCCTTGGGGATTACACACACAATCAAGAACAAGCTGTCTATTCCAGCAACTTCAAAACACCTTCCATGTAAAATAAAAGTCCTAGAAAGAGATATGTCCGTAATCGAAAGATTAAGTTTTGAAAATTATGTTGTTATGTATAAGGTGTATTGGCAAAAATGAAGTGATTATATAAAAAGAAGATGTGGTATGATTGTCAATGAGACAACTCTCCACAATAGACCAAAAGGACAGAAATTAACAATTATAAGGAGCCATGCGGTCTTCAACAATGAGCAAAGACAATTTTTTGGGGATTCTCTGCAAGATTATTCATTACCACTCAATAGAATTATAACATGTTTTGGATAATTCTTGCAGTCAGTCATTTGGAAATTGCACATTTCCCTATAGTCATTGAAATCAGCCATGAATGTGCTGACTCCCGGATTGTTTTGCGTATCCGCACTGTTTGGTTTTTTATTAGTCGATATGTATTGATTTTTTATTTCCGCCAAATGTGTTTCTAAAGTTTCACTACAGAAATTCATTTTATTTCCTTTATAATGGTGCTGATACCACAGAGTAAGTTTTTATTACTTGTATTATGAACTTTGCTGATCACCGGATAAGTGATCTTTCTGTAATTTTTGTTTTTTTTGTGTGAAGTGGTGAATTGTGTGCATTTTGACCGGTATTTGTTTACATCCTTGTAACTCCCGTTAACTGCTTATTTTGAGTATTCATGTATAAGTTAAGATAATTAAACTATCTGGTCTAACTTTGCCCATTAAATTTTTGATTTTAAATCTGCATTACTCAGTTTGTTTGAAGAAACTATTTCTATGGAACGCCATTTGTGTCATTTAATGAACGTACAGTTTTTTACATTTTTTACTTCACCTTGATTAGAATAGATTTATATCATAAATGTTTGTGTGTATGAAGATATCTTTTGTTTGTAAGGTTTTATAAATGTTTATCTACATGTAGGTAACTGTTGGATCATTCACATGCAGTTTTCTATGGTTTACAAGTGATGGCTATCAGTTAGTGACATAATTGTAATTTTTAGGTAACACTTTGCCATTGTTTTGCAAACATGGTAATTTGTTTTATTTTGTATCTTTTCAGTTTTGTACCCTCCCCGGAGTTTTTGTGTATGAATAAAGACATAATTTACGATATTGGATTTGTCTTCCTTAAGACTGCACAGTACAAAATCTGCGACAATCAGCTAGACAACCAGTCATGAGTTCAGATCCAGGATCTTTAATGGCTTTTCAAGGAGAAAGGAAATTGAACCCAAAAGGCCAAAAACAATACACATTACAGACAGAAAAATATTTAGACAAACTACGGAAACTTAAGCGGGACATCGATTCATATATATTCAGCATAGATGATAACCACTTGCCTGATCAACAACAAGTGAGGCAAATTCGTCAGGATGTTATAGACAGATTTTACGCCTTCACACAGGAATCTACTCGCTTCATATTGTTACTTCAAGGTACACGCACAAATGAGAGCAATTAGGAAGAGTCTGGTCACCGTCTTATAGTGCAATCATTGAAAAGTAAAGCGGACAATTTCATTGCTATTATTGACGAACATTTACATAATCCAAATGTTAGCAAAAAAGAAAAGAAAAATAGTGTTAAGTCGAATCCTCAATTAGCATCAGCTATGAAGTTAGCGAAGCAAGCCAGTGTGAAATCTAGTCCAACAGTCAAAAAAGAAAGAAAAAGTAGTGTCAAGTCTTATCGTGTTTCGAAGAAGTCTGATTTAGATTATCATAGTACTAAAACAAGGCGAAGTTCACTAGAATCTTTCACTTCACATGCATCGGAAATGCTTGTAAAGGAACAAGTAAAGTTAGAAGCTGCAAAGGTGCGGTTAAAATATACTGAACAAGAGCAAGAGCTAACACGTCAAAAAGCTGCTCTCGATGCAAACTTGGAAAAGCTTGTAAGGGAACGTGAGGTTGACGAAGCAGAGTCAAAGGTTCGAACTATTCAGGAGGCATTGCAAGGTAGTGGCGAGGACAGTTCAACAGAGAATTCTGATGTCAATGATGATTTTGTGTTTGATAGAACTGAACAATTTGTAATTCAAGATTCTTATGAACGTTTAAGTGGAAAAGATAAAATACTCGATACTGACAGCAAACTCAATGACGTGACAATTATTCAAACAGTTGCTGACGTGCATGCAACTCACGATGATTGTAACAACAACAAAGTCAACAAAATTGTTCAAGATATCAAACCTGTTCCAACTATCAATGTTGTCAAGTCAGGTCAAATGATGAAAACCGGACCAGAGCTAACTAAGAAGAATGTTCAAAATGTGCATTATGGTAAAATTATCGACACTGTGCAAGAAACAAATCACGACAAGACTTTGAATGCAGAAGCACCTGTCTTCCGTCTACAAAAGAAGTAAACATGTGTGATGAATTTTCACGATTTATGGTTAGAAAGGAACTCGTGTTTTCACGTCTGACAAAGTATGACGATCAACCTGATATGTACATTGCATGGAAATCAATGTTCGAAAACATAGCCCATGAGTTGAGGCTTACAGCAGCAGAGGAGTGGACCTCTTAGTGAAATGGCTTGGACCGACATCGTCCAAACAAGCTCTTAGAATTCGCTCTGCTAATGCTGACAATCCAGAGAAATGTCGCGATCGTATATGGGAAAGACTTGAGGATCGATTTGGTCGACCAGAAATGGTGGAAGATACCATCAAACGTAAAATTGCATCAGTTACTAAACTAACAACTAAGGACTACCGACCACTATTCGACCTGTCAGATATTGTAGAGGAGATAAGTTCTATCATGGATAGTGTACGTTATCATTCAGTATTTTCACACTTCAACTCATCGTCAGGAGTCAATCAAATTGTGTTAAAACTTCCTTATAACTTACAAGAAAAATGGACTCAGGAAGCTAACAGATATAAAACAAGGAATGATGTCATGTATCCTCCATTCAGTGTTTTTTCCAACTTCATCTCCAACATGGCAAAACTTAGGAATGATCCTAGTTTTCAATATGAGTCTTCTGCAGAACCGAACAGTCAGCAGAGGCCCCGTAAAACGGGTGACTCTCCAGTTCATGTGTCTACCAGGATAACGCAATCGGAGGACCTTCATAATGGTCCAAAAATTAACTCTTCATCTCATCAAAATCCGGAGAGTCACCTAGTTGATTCATTATTTTGTCCAATTCATGGAACAAGCCATACCCTAAACATGTGTCGTGGATTCCGTTTGAAACCAATTTCTGAGAGAAAAGACTTTCTAAAAAAAAATGGACTTTGCTACCGGTGTTGTGGACCAAAAAAGCATTTGAGCAAAAATTGTACAGAAACCGTAAAATGTATCATATGCAAAAGCAATCGACACCCATCAGCATTACACATTGACGTGTCAAAGTCTCATGATTCTTTAGATACCGGTAAGTCCCACGGAGGGGAGGAAACTGTGGAAAATAAGTGTACTCAGGTATGCGGAACGAACATTGGAACAAGTAAATCTTGTGCTAAAATCATACTTGTTAATGTCTTCCCAAAAGACAACCCGACCAATGTACGACAGGTTTACTGTTTAATAGATGATCAAAGTAATAGGTCACTTGCCACTGCGAAATTCTTCGATGAGTTTGAAGAAAACGGTAAAAACTCAGAATATGTGTTATCGACTTGCTCTGGTCAATTTACTGCCTCAGGCCGTCGAGCTAAGAACTATATCGTTGAGAGTGTCAACCATGAAAATCAATTGTTACTCCCTGAAATCATAGAATGTCAAGAGATACCGAACAACAGGCACGAAATACCATCACAAGAGTTATCTAGAAAATTTGATCATTTGAAAGATATTGCTCAGTTTATACAGCCAATTCAGTCCGACCTTAGCATAGAACTTTTGATCGGCAGAGATTTATTATCTTCGCATTGTGTTAGATCATCGCATTGGGAAAGATGGACTTCCGTATGCGCATAAACTCCCACTAGGATGGGTGATACTTGGAGAAACATGCCGTGGTAAAGTGCATTACCCTGACATCGTCCATGTCCACAAGACACACGTATTAAAAGATGGAAGAGCTACATTCTTTAAGCCTTGTGAGTATGAGTTGAAATTGAAATCAGATGTCATATTTACGAAGACGCCGTATGATGAAAACATTGGCTTAGCAGTTGAGGACAAGGGTTTTCTTGACATTATGGATGCTAATTTTGAACAAGATAAAAACGGTCAATGGACAGTTCCGCTGCCCTTTAAGGTTAACAGACAACCTTTACAGAGCAATCATGGTCTTGCACTCAAACGAGCCAAATCATTTGACTATTCTCTCTCAAAAGATGAAAGAAAAGCAAAGCACGTGACCGACTTCATGCAAAGGATGATAGATAACAATCATGCTGAGGAGGCTCCTACTCTTAAAAGTGGAAAAGAACACTGGTATTTACCAATTTTTGGGATAAATCACCCACGTAAGCCTGATAGCATCCGCCTTGTATTTGATAGTAGTGCGAAATTTGAGAACCAGTCGCTCAATGATGTGCTATTGAAAGGTCCTGATCTTACCAATAAATTATTGGGAATTTTACTCAACTTCAGGAAGGAAACGATTGCAATTACATGTGATGTCGAACAGATGTTTTACAATTTTAAAGTCCGTGAAGACCATAGAGACTTTTTACGATTCTTGTGGTATAAACAGAATGATTTGTCAAAACCACTTACTGATTTTAGAATGAATGTGCATGTATTTGGGAACCGCCCATCTCCTGCCATAGCAACCTACGGTTTCCGTAAAACTGTCGAAAATAAAGATCATGGTGTAAGAGATTTTGTAAACGATCATTTCTATGTAGATGATGGACTGATATCATGTCAAAATATTAGTGAAGCTGTTAGTCTTATCAAGCGAACTCAGTCAGCTTTATGGGATCGTGGAAAGATGCGTCTCCACAAAATCACGTCAAATAGCACAGAACTTCTCGAACAATTTATCATGACAAAAATGATTGTGTTTATTTTCACACGGCCTGGGTCGTTGCTTACACTTGGGACAACATATAACGATTCAGTCAATGTGAAAATGGCTTGCATGAATCTTAAATAAATCATGATAATATAGGTTATGTCTGTGTCGTTATTTACGTGACAATAAGTGAATGACAAAAATAATTGTGTTTATTTTCACACAGCCTGGGTCGTTGCTTACACTTGGGACAATATATAACGATTCAGTCAATGTGAAAATGGCTTGCATGAATCTTATTAAAATAAAACATGATAATATACATTTAGGCTATGATGTGTCGTTATTTACGTGACGATAAGTGAATGACAAAAATGATTGTGTTTATTTTCACACGGCCTGGGTCGTTGCTTACACTTGGGACAACATTCTTATATAACGATTCAGGCAATGAATCTTAAATAAAACATGATAATATAGGGTATGTAATGTAAATTTACCAAACTTCTGGAAATATAAACGGAAGAGGAAGTTGTCTATGAATAAAAGCCGGGGTGATGACGGACACATATCAGGACTTCTATTTTTTCCGTTTTTCTCCCAAAATAACCGAAACTGAATAATCATAAGAATGGATGACAAATGCAACTATGCATGGTACCTACAGGACATACAGTCACAATGATCAATTTATTGTGGAAGGAGGAGAAGCGACACCAAAAATGAGGTCTTCTCGTTTAATAGTATAGATGTTTTTTTTTTCGATGTTCATGCATTCATTTTAAATTTATGTTTTAATCAATTATAATTACCTGTAACATATTTTCTTGGAGAGCTGCTAACCACCATTCCCCTACTTCTTGTTCAATTGCTGAAAATGAAGTTGACGAGAGTCCTGGTGAATTCATCGTCCCCATGATTTCATTTAAGTGAGACGGTCCATTTCCAGTGGCAATACTTCCCCACACAGCTCTCACGTTTACATCAAACCTTTTACTTTCTGGCAATGATGGGCTAGTGCAGAATTTAAATTGTTTATGACATCCTTCACACTGAGCACAAAGAACGGTTGCAAGTCCTAATTTCCTTTCCTCGCTTACAAGTTTTATTGGTGATTGGTTTTTAGAACTTAGCTCTATTGCTGAAGGACACAGACATACGTGCATAGTTATTTCACTGACATGTCCTTGTAATGAGTCCAAATTCACAAATCTATAACCTTGTGGGCTTAAATTATGCATTTTTCTTTCTCAGATTTAAGAGATAACTGTATTGTATTTGAAGCTTTAAGGACGTCCATCGGTAGTTTTACTGTCGCAAATTTAGTTTACCTGGCGACGCGGAGCGGAGACAGGTAAACGGGTATTTGCGACAGTAAAACTACCGATGGACGTCCGCAAAGCTTCAAATACAATACAGTTATCTCTATTCTAAAGCAAAACAAGTTTATAATTAAATTTCAATCATTATTTCGGTGTAAAATGTTCATTAAAGAAAATTCCGCGAAAAGATGTTATGTTCTTTGGTCCCTACAATAGGTGACGTCATAGGTATGCTTCCGGCGTCAAACATAAACACCGGGCGTTTTCTGGCTTCTGTGCCGCTTCAGAATGTAATAAAATTTGACAAAAAGAAGATTTTTAGGCGCAACAAGTGAGTTTTTTGTTTATTATTGTAGAAATAACATGTCAATACATTCCGAAATTCAAAATGTCGGCTTCCTTAGTTACAGACAAGGAGATACAGAATTTTACGCTTGCTGTTATCCAATCAGAACAATTGTTGCAAAATAATTGCATTAGAATTTCAGTTTTAATCCATTTTCTAATAGTTCGGAAGTGAAAAATTTATGGCATTCTTTGGTGTTTTTTTTTTCTTACTTATTGTTGTCTGTTTGATTCTCTTTAAAACAAGGGACAGCGGCAGAGACTTCCGCTTAATCCTTCTCCTAATTATGAAATTAACAGTTGGTCTTCCACATCTTATACTTGTTCCTTTGCCCTTTGCTGGTCCAGAGCCAAGTCCAAATGTTTTCGACGTTTTCCTTTTACTACCCATTATTATCAAAATGCTTGCTATGACTCTACTTAACTAGTACTGATGTCAATGTCAAGCGTCCATATTTTTTATGTCTCGAGCAGTATGTTTTAATTTTTACTAAAATTTATTCACTTACCTTCAAATTATATTACTTTGTTATACTTAAATATAAGTTCGGTTAAAAACAGAAAAAAAAAGAAAATTATTCATGTTTTTTGCCAATGTTTACAAGCAGCGTGATGGCGCTGGGGTATGGGATCACTTACTTGAGTGTCGATTTACGATATAAGGACAATTACGATCACATTAGTAATTATTAAATAATCTTTGTTTTTGGTATTAATGTTTTGATACTCATCGTTCTCACCTTTTTATGGAAAGGACTCTTCAAATCGGCAACTTTTCATCTGTTGGATCAAAAGATCAGCCCATTCACATCAAACCGGAAGTTGTTTCGAATCATAAAACAACTCTTTGGTTTCGAATTGCAGTACTAATTCTACCCGATTTTACGTTTAATTTGAATATCCGTCATTTATATAATAAAAACAAGATATTATGTAGTTTTAATTTTAAAATGCATCTAAATATATAATATTAATATTTGGCGGACGAATCATTGCCGCTGACTCTCTACTTTCACTTTGAGGAGGAGGATGACAGCTAATTTTTTGAAGTATTTTAAACGAAAAGCGTCGTGATATTTAACAAAAGCAGCATGATAGTAAGAGACTGAAGTGACATAAATAAGGCACTATCAGGTTATTTGAAATAGCTCCCCTCGATCTCACTCAAAATGAAATAAAAAAAAACGAACCCCAAAAACAAAAAATGGCGGGACATAAACGATAAAGGTGATGACGAAACTTGGCCGTTGTGTTTCTCTGGCAATCAACATATACACAATTGCATATGGGTGCACTGCGAGACAATATGAAGAATAGATTAGCATATGATTTGTTGAATTCCATTAAGTAATAAATTAATGGGACTTTTTGAAAAAATGTTCAGAATTATTATTTTTTCTGACAAAACACACTCCTGTCGAAATATTACTACTAAATAACTCGTGATTTTGTAAGCAATCAAGTCCATATTCTTGATTTAAGCAATTGTGATTGTTTTAGTGGCTAGTATAGAATAATAAAGCACAAAAAGTTGATTAAAAATATCAGCCATTTTTAGAAAAATTGGACTTGGACGGAACCTTAAGTAACGTGGAGTTCATTGACAAACATGGATTTGTGTTCTTTTATAGTTTGGCCAAAAGCCCGAAAATCAAAAAATAAAATTGATGTAGCTTTAAATTTTCTTACAAGAAAAACTTATTCAAAGAATGACTGCATATATAGGTAAATTTATCCTAGATATTAACCTGTAAGTTTCTTCATTTATTTTTATATGCGTTAATGTCATCGTTTAACTGGGCATTTACATTTTTAACACACAAAATACCATTGAAATGCTGAAAGACACATTTATTATGTTTCAGTTACTATTATCATATAAAGAAAATTACGATTATCAAAGAAGAAAAATACCATAGAGTTACGATTATCATCCCGAATTTTTCAACGGCTATTTTCACAGCTCTTAGACAATTCCAGTGCACCGTTACGATTCAAATATGATGTAATGGTATAGATAAACCTTGCAGCTGAGTAACTATTGACAAAAACATGCTACATTTAAGAAAAACGAGTGTAAAGATTTTACCTATATCTACCGTCGCCATATTGGGATAATCGTAATTGCAGTTACTATTATCTCTTTAATACCAGTGATTGTAATGTTACTAAAAATGATTTTGTCGGTGTAGGTATCTAACCTTACTTTTCTTTAAGAACGCGTATTTTCCGACACAATTTGAACAAATTCCTTTTAAACTACAGTTTAGTTCTCTACATTCCCAAAATTTGTGAGGTTTTCCCAACCATGCATTTATCGATATTGAGATAACGGAATCGCTTTATTAATGTGACTTCGCACTAGTCACTTACCATCTAACGTTCATACACAAAGTGACTAAATTATTTTTATTTACCTGAAATTCAATACGTTGCAGGAAAAGGAAGAATCTGTACAAACTTCAAATAATATGATATCGTTTTTGCTGCAGATGCATTAATTGATTGTCTTTTCATATGGTCAAATAGATGAAGTGAAGCGACGGATCAAAATTACAAATCAACTTCAATTATATTGTATTTATAGATTTAGTACCAGATAGTTACAACGACAAAAATATTTTCAAGTTACCTGTGTGACAAATTAACATATGAATCGGATTTCCGACTAGAGTTGTCTTCACCACGAATACCATTGTGATAGAACAATTAGAGAATATTCGAGCAACCGTGTGTTTAATTTACTCAAATAATGTTGGAAACGTGTTCAGTAGTCCACCTAACTACATCTACACACTTTCTTAACTTCAATATGTTGAAGGTTACAAGAAGGCACATACTAGGGGAAACAAATTATAATCTCAAAATATATCCAATAATTTCCAAAATCATTATTTTGATTTTTTTAGTATTATATAGATAAAAACGTGATTTGATTGTGGTTTTGCACCATATATTTGTATATGATTGGGTTATGGTTATAGTTCGTAGTAGGGCAGACTAATTTTTATACTGACACAAAGATATACCATATTAGAAGTAATCTATATTTAACAATCGTAGTAATTTAACATTATACGAAAGAAAGACCTTAGTTATTAAGTTTTATTTTTTTCCGGTCTAGAAATATTTGACACAGGACGCGAAGCAACCAAAATCAATCACGCGATTTTGTTAAATTAATCACATGTGGTTTTCCTTTTGAATATTTAAACATAAACTTATCTATAAGCACTGCACCGTTTTGCAGATGTTCTCGTCAACTATGTTAATTAAACAATGTACTTTTTCTATTTTCTGCGAGGAGAGTTCTAAGTAGTCACCGTAGATGTTATAAAAGAGGGGACGAAAGATACCAGAGGAACAGTAAAACTCATAAATCGACCATCAACTGACAACGCCATGGCTAAAAATGAAAAAGACAGACAAACAATAGTACACATGACACAATATAGAAAATTAAAGAATAACCAACACGAACCCCACCAAAACACTAGGGGTGATCTCAGGTGCTCTGAAAGCGTTATATAACAATACGATGTTGACTATTCTTTCTTTTTCTCCAGTTATCCCAATCAAGGAATTTGTTGGTCCTAAAATATATAGTATTACCTATGATATGACTGAGAAATCAGAAAATGGTGATGAAAATAAATCCGAAAAAGAAAAGAAAGTAGCCAAAGGGATCGTCAAATGTGAAAAAGAAAAGATTTTGCGTCACACAATGTTTAAAACATTTTTTTTAGAGGAAAGTATAACCATGAATTCAACAGGAAGTATTCGAAGTAAAAAACTAATTAAAACATGTGTTTAATAATTGAGATGGTCTCAAAGTTCGGACCTTCCTATGAAAACTCGGATTTACCCAGATCGAAAAACGTTTGAACTATTTTGCCATTTAGGGCTCTTCATATCCACAAAGACTCGAATTCATCACACACGAAGTCAGATGACTTCAATTCTTGGACGCGTTTATCTTCCTTTTTTTGTTGCCTCCTTAACTTGGTAGGACGTGCCAAGCGGCCTTCTTGGTGCCTTACATTATCTCGCACTATCCGACTACATCCACAGTGAAGCCTTGCTGTGTCTTATATCAGTAATGAATTGTAAAAATATGTGTACTCTTTAGAATCCTTTTAGAAATGAAAACAGAGCTGATACCACTTCCTCATAAAAATAACAACCAATTAATAACTGGAATGCCACCCAATTTGAATATATGGTGACCAACTATAACAGCATAATTAATTGGAATTGTGTTTAATACCATGATGGTTAAGTAGCATAAACGATCTCGCTCAGTTACAGGCTTAAAAAAAATGAGTATGGCGTCCCGATTTTAGGTCCAAATATGGCACCGGTGACCCAATGTCAGTCATATGGTCAACCTCTAAAGTATGGCGTCCCATTTTTAGGGTTTTATGTGGCGGTACTATCGGCCAACAGGAAAGTGGTAACACGACGTAAATTAAACACGTGTACACATTACAACTCCCTATCCATGCTTTCATCAAGCTTCAAACCGAATATAAATTCCCTATCATAAAAGTTAAAAAAAAAAAACGTTAACAAATACATTTTCGTGAACATAGAGCGCCTTTATAATTCATTTTGGTTTGGAAAAAGAAACTTTTTTTAAGATAACTTTTTAAATAAATAAATCGACAAAATAAGAAAAACATTATATAAGATATACATGAAATTTTAAAGAGTTTTCATGTTTTTGGCTAATACAAAATATTTCTGTATAATTATAACTATATGTCATGTCTGTAGTTCCCTTTTGGAATCATTATTTTATCACCATTTTCTAATTTAAGTTCACGGGTTCGAAATGATTATTAATGAACTGTGTGGATACAAAAAAAACTTTACGGCATGCTCAAGCTTTTCTGGTTCCATTATTGAACGATGAAATTGTTTGCCTTTTCGTTCATAGTGCATGTAAAGGGGCATATTGCCTAGCCTCGTCAATCTTATACATTGTTAGTCCAGGTATCATATTTTGAAGTTTAGAATATTTTGCGCGTGAACAGTTATTTTCACGACAAAAATGTCACGTACAAATAAAGGCAACAAAGCGTCAAAATACAGTCGTTCTTTTCTTTTCTTTTTTGTTAACGTTAATACTGCAAATATTGACATTTAAATGTCTAAAATGTTACTAATAATTGCAAAGTGAGGGAATATACATCCTTCAGTTATACTGCAACGGATATTCTAGATAGTATCAACAGATTTGACTCGCAACAATATTTGATTGAAAAGACTTTCTGACGTTTGTTGTGGACATCGAAATAAAGATTGTTCATGAGCACTAAAATACGTATCGTATGTTGTTTTTAGTTTAAGAAACACTTTTGAAAATAAATACTTTCAATCTAGTTGTTGAGCTCGGTATATTAGATGGAACTGTCGTAAGAGATCTGTACCTGCAATCAACAGTCTTACCCGAGAAACTACATGAGGTAGGGCATCCATTGACGGTGATGCAGGATGGATATAAAAGTTAAAATGTCTAATTGTACTTGCATTTCTACCTAAATTTCCTTTATTTGTAAAATCATTTTGATTTTTTTTCTCCCCATAATCTGACATAGGTGTTAGGGGGAGAACATCAAGGGGGAGACCATTCACTACTATTTTTCCATATCTTACTTTCCTGTATGGGAAAGATCGTTTTTTCCCACTGCTTTTGCTAAAAAAAAAAAATATAACAAACTATTTACTAAAATACATTTAAAAATTATTTTTGTTGAGCCTTTGAGTGAATACAAAAAAGCGAGACATAGTGATCCTACATTCTGTTTCGTCAGCGTCCACAAATTCTGATTGAATTATCCAAACAATGGTAAAATTTGTTGAAAAATGTTGCAAATTTTCAATAAACGTAGTTGGTTTAATTTTACTTATAATACAATTGTCAATACGTATAAGAAAATTATCTTGTTCAAATGACCGATTTAAGGTAATATGAAATACAATTATTATAAAAGTTGTCAAATTTACAGTATTATGTGAATAAACAGCTGCGCCATGAGCGCATGATACGCCCGACGTTTGTGTGGAAGTTTTATGCAATAATCATAAATAGTTTCTGAGAAAGTTTTAAGCAATTACCATTTATTGCTTTTGAGACACGGCGGGACATGTGAAACCCCCCCACCCTGTTTTTTTTTTTTTACAAATATCACTAAAATAAAATTTTGAATCAAACCAAAAAGTATACGGATCTTTAGATTAATATAACAAAGAAGTGTGTACAGTTTCAAGCAATAATCATAAATTGTTTTTGCGATACGGCGCGACATGTAAAAATAAATCTCCCCTTTTTTACAAAATACTCAATAACTCAAAAATAAAATTTTGAGTCATCACCAAAAAGTATACAGATCTTTAGATTAATATAAGAAAGAAGTGTGTAAAGTTTTAAGCAATAATCATATACGTTTTTGAGATACGGCACGACATGTATCTTTTGCTCTTTGCACGTTAAGAACCCTTGCAACAACTCTTTGAGGGGTCCGTAGGTGGCCTGTTGCAAGGCAAAATTTTGGTCCCTATCCAATATATCCTCATTTTCTAGTGGCAGTCCAAATTTCCCCGACCATCATCCCAGATGGCCTTTATTGTATCAACCTACCTTCTGTATTTATTGTGAACTCGTTCTCGTCCTGAATATGCATGAAATATTTGCCACTGAACGTTAAGCAACCAACAATCAATCAATCAATAAATCATTTTTGAGATACGGCGCAACATGTAAAAAACCCTCCCCCTTTTTTACAAAATACTCAATAACTTAAAAATGAAATTTTGAATCATCACCAAAAAGTATACAGATATTAAGATTAATATAACTAAGAAGTGTTTAAAGTTTTAAGCAATAATCAAGAATCGTTTTTGAGATACGGTGCGACATGTGAAAAAAAACCACACCCCTGTTTTAGTGACAAAGTGCCGTAACTCAAAAAGTTTAAATCTTATTTTCACCAAAAAGTATACAGATCATTTGACCATCATAAAAAACAACTATATTAAGTTTCATGAAATTTAGATAAGTCGTTCTCAAGTTACGGTGCGACATGTTTACGCCGGACAGACAGACGGACGGACGGACGGACACCGGACATTTGTATACCATAATACGTCCCGTCAAAATTTTGACGGGCGTATAAAAATTATTAATATACCGATGGCAGGTTTAAAACATATTCTGTACAATTATTCATAAAAAGTGGTCGATTTCGGTTTTATCTAATACAATTTTCCTAAAAATGGTTAAATTAACTGAAAAATGTAAATTTTGAACGAAGCTGTGGTTTGATCTTGTTTATATCTGACACAAATGTTAGAACATAAAAGAAAATTATCTTAATCAAATGACCTATTAAAGGTAACATCAAATACAATTATAAAAAAAAGTTTTCAAATTTTCGGTAAAACATTTAAACTAGTACGGACCTACCATTTGTTTATCCTTATTATTATTTGTGGTAATTATTCAAGATAAGATTTTTTATCTTCCTTACCTGGCCAGATAAAATGTTTTTCTCAAAATTCAGAATCAAATATATTATTTCCGGAAGAAACATGCCTGTAAAATGGTCGGTCCGGGACACATGTTTTATTTGAATTATTTGTTACACTCTATTAGATTGTCAGTTTACATGAAAGAGGGACGAAAGATACCAAAGGGACAGTCAAACTCATAAATCTAAAACAAACAAACAACAGCACACATGACACAACATAGAAAACCAAAGAATAAACAACACGAACCCCACCACAAATCTAGGGGTGATCTCAGGTGCTCCGGAAAATGTATATATACATGGATATGCATTATTAACACAATGCTGTAAGTGACAATCTATATCTGTAGATAATTAGCCTTTCTTTTAGAAAGAGCTGCACACAGCTGTACAATTGATACCATTTCCCATCTAGGATGACGATACAAGGAACCGATCACTTTAAATGTTTGTAGCTCTTTGATAACATGTTCTACATACAATCTTCTCTTTTGTGAAGAATGTTATATTCTCGTTTGCGTCTTCGTTCCATCTGTTGCAAACTTAGAAGTTCTACCGTTTTATATGGCGCGTAACCAGAGGGTCGGTGTTTTGATAAATACTATCCGCAAGAAATTAACAATTGTCTGGAAAATCAAATTCCATGCCCGGTCCTATAGGTTTCATTTGCTGGTTGGTAAATGCGCCATTGTTGTGACCTAGAAATCCAGAATGTGTTTATCAGATATATTTTTTTCTGTTGTCTTTAATAATCTACAAATACATAGGGGTATATTTTAAAAATCATCATACTATTATTTTTTGTAAATTGTCGATTAGATAACTTTCATTTTACTTTTAAACTTTTCTAACGTATTTTTTCAGACATATGGTACCTTTGATAACTATTTACACCACTGGGTCGATGCCACATTGCCACTGCTGGTGGACGTTTCGTCCCCAAGGGCATTACCAGCCCGGTTGTCAACACTTCGGTGTTGACATGAATATCAATAATGTTGTCATTTTTATAAATTTCCTGTGCACAAAACTTTGAATTTTTCAAAAAATAAGAATGTTCTTATCCCAGGCATAAATTACCTTAGATGTATTTGGCACAACTTTTTGGAATTTTGGATACTCAATGCTCTTCAACTTTGTACTTGTTTGGCTTTAAAAATATTTTGATATGAGCGTCACTGATGAGTCTTAACTCCCAAAATCAATCCCAACCTTCCTTTTGCGGTCATAAACCTTGTGTTAAAATTTCATTGATTTCTATTCACTTTTACTAAAGTTAGAGTGCGAAAACTAAAAGTATTCGGAGGACGACGACGCAGACGACGACGCCAACGTGATAGCAATATACGACGAAAAGTTAAAAAAATTTTGCGGTCGTATAAAAAGTGCTAAGAAATATTATTATTTTTCAAAATATAGAATAATGTTTTCAAAATGCGCTGTATATTACAAATTCTGAATAAGAGTGGTTTTAATGTTCAGATTATAAGATACATAACTTTGTTCAGAATATAAATTTTTTAGAGACTAAAGATACCAAATGAATAATCAAATGATTTCAAATGAATAATCAACGGATTTAAAAAAAATATTCAAACAATCTCAAATAAAATACTCAAACAATATCAAATGAATACTCAAACGATATCAAATGAATATTCAAACTCATTAGTCCATATATACAAACGATCGATAATCCTTGAAAGAGAGACGGACGATACCAAATGGATGTTTAAACGAATCGATATTCTTCTATAGAGAGGCGGACGGTATCAGATGAATTTTAAACTCATTAGTCGATATACACAAACCATTGATAATCCTCTATAGAGAGGCGGACGATACCAAATGAATTTCAAACTCATTAGTCGATATATACAAACGATCGATAATCCTTGATAGAGAGACGGACGATACCAAATGGATGTTCAAACGAATCAATATTCTTCTATAGAGAGACGGACGATATCAGATGAATATTCAAACGATTGCAACTGAATATTCAAACCATACCAAATGAATATTCGAAGAATATCAAATGAATATTTAAACGATATCAAATGAATATTCAAACGATATCAAATGGATACTCAATCGATATCAAACAAATTTTCAAACAATATCAAATGAATACTTAAGCGATATCAAATGAATATTCAAACTCATTAGTCGATATTTACAAATGATCGATAATCGTTTATAGAGAGGCGGACAATACCAAATCAATATTCAAATTCATCAGTCGATATATACAAACAATCGATAATCTTCTAAAGGGAGGCTTGAGATACCAAAATATTATTCAAACGATATCAAATGAATATCGAACAATACCAAATGAATAATCAAACGATGTCAAAAAAAAATATTCAAACGATATCAACTGAATACTCAAGCGATATCAAATGAATATTCAAATTCATTAGTCGATATATACAAATGATCGATAATCGTTTATAGAGAGGCGGACAATGCCAAATTATGTTGCAGTCAACAGAAGGAGCAGTCAATTCATTAACAGTTTGATACTGTTCAGTGGTATTGGCAACAATATGCTCAGTTAAATCATTAACAGTGTGATTGCAATCAGTTTTATTGACAACAGAAGGAACAGTCAATTCATACACAGTGTGATCATGGTGAACCTGTTCAGTGGTATTGGCAACAGTATGTCCAGTCAAATCATTAACAGTGTGAATTCTTTCAATTTTATTGACAACAGAGTTAACAGTCAATTCATTATCAGTGTGATTACTATCAGTTTTATTGACAACAGAGTTTACAGTCAATTCATTATCAGTGTGATATCTTTTATTGACAACAGAGTTAACAGTCAATTCATTAACACTGTGATTTCTTTTCTTGACAACAGAGTTAACAGTCAATTCATTATCAGTGTGATTACTATCAGTTTTATTGACAACAGAGTTAACAGTCAATTCATTATCAGTGTGATATCTTTTATTGACAACAGAGTTAACAGTCAATTCATTATCAGTGTGATTTTTTTTATTGACAACAGAGTTCACAGTCAATTCATTATCAGTGTGATTACTATCAGTTTTATTGACAACAGAGTTAACAGTCAATTCATTATCACTGTGATTTCTTTTATTGACAACAGAGTTAACAGTCAATTCATTATCACTGTGATTTCTTTTATTGACAACAGAGTTAACAGTCAATTCATTATCAGTGTGATTTCTTTCAGTTTTATTGACAACAGACTTAACAGTCAATTCATTATCAGTGTGATTACTATCAGTGGTATTGACAACAGAGTTAACAGTCAATTCATTATCAGTGTGATTTCTTTTATTGACAACAGAGTTAACAGTCAATTCATTATCACTGTGATTTCTTTTATTGACAACAGAGTTAACAGTCAATTCATTATCAGTGTGATTTCTTTCAGTTTTATTGACAACAGAGTTCACAGTCAATTCATTATCAGTGTGATTACTATCAGTGGTATTGACAACAGAGTTAACAGTCAATTCATTATCAGTGTGATTTCTTTTATTGACAACAGAGTTAACAGTCAATTCATTATCAGTGTGATTACTATCAGTTTTATTGACAACAGAGTTAACAGTCAATTCATTATCAGTGTGATTACTATCAGTTTTATTGACAACAGAGTTAACAGTCAATTCATTATCAGTGTGATACTGTTCAGTGTTATTGGCATCAGTTTCCCCAGTTAAATCATTAACAGTGTCATTTCTTTCAATTTTATTGACAGTAAATTCATTAACAGTGTTTTTTCTTTCAATGTAATCAATATCAGTAGACTGTTGCAAAGCCTCCTCTGCCAACCTTCTTTCTCTCATTCTTAGTTTTTGTTCTTTGGCTATGGAGGCTTTGCTCTTTTTTGATTTACGTGGCATCACCTGAAATAAAAAAAAAATGTATAAAAATATAGTTATGACAATATCAAGTTTTGTAAAAGATTGTTTTTACACCGAAGAATCAGCCAATCGCTTACTATTATCAGTACCAAACGTATGTCCAACTTTGTTTTTAAAGCTTGAAATGCCAAAAAAAATAATATAATTAAAAATTTTAATCAAATAAATAGTACACTGATTGATAAACCTGTTTGTTTCAAGGATGTAACCTTAAAAACGCACATATATTCTGTTTACACTTTGTGAAAAAATGCATAAACATAAATGTATCCATATTCATAAAAATTATAAGTGCTTGAAACCATTGAAGGGTAAAGAATGCTATGTTAACTTAAAATAAACATTGTGCATTTATCCAATATTTTAAATTTGAGTTATCATATAAATTGCACATTTATATACCATGCTTAACTTTTTTTTATATATGATGAAATGTTTTTTTTACAAGTCTGGTTATTTAAATACACATAATTTTGTGAACTATCACCCCTATTTTTTGGTGAGGTTTGTGTTGTTTATTCTTAGGTTTTTCGATGTTGTGTCATGTGTACTTATATCACTCTACTGAGATGAGTCAGTAAGATCAAAGGAAAATTTGGTAAATAGCCATAATAAAGATTCTCCAAATTTTATATAATTATTTATGAGATTGACTGACTGACTGACTGACACACAGGTATACTTCAACTTTTTCTAAAGCATGGATATAATCATCACGGTCAAAGTATATTTGTTCCATCTAAGAGGTGTTCCACCAAAAACTTTGTTATAAACAATGTCATAATATCTGTCCGTGTTGGAAGAAATATTTTACATCATACGTTCCAGAAAATAATTAAAATAGCCTTGCCAGACGTTATAATTATTTGGACTAGTTAGGAACATATATAAGAGAATATCATATGGCATTTTCAATATCACATTTTTATCAACCCAAGACACCAATATAATCCCAAGAGCTCTGCTCTTATTTAAGGTGTTTGATGCGAGGACTTGTGTTTCGTTGTGTATACGAGTTGTATATATATACAAGTACGTCTGAGGTCATGTGGTCTAGCAGGACGGCTGCAGTGAAGATATCACAGTAGCATGGGTTCGAATTCCGGCAAGGGAAGAACAAAAAATTTGCGAAAGCAAATTTACAGATCTAACATTATATTTATATATATATATATTCTTACTGCCTGATCCTGATTGATCTTTGACATCAAGAAGCAATTCATCAAGTTAATAATTTATAAAAACTTAGTGATAAGTTGCACTGGCGATCTCGTAACCAATTCAATAAGCTTCACGTCAAGCAGATAAACAAATTGAAACGTGATGGTTTGAAAGTTACCTACCCTTTAAACAGTCCTTCAAACAAATCTAGTAAAAAGCCTCGCAACCGTAGATTTCGAAGAAAAATTCGTATTACGGCCAATCCCAAAAACACAGTTGTCAATTTGTCAACAGTCTCTAACTGAGGATAAAACTAAAGTATTAAATAAGGGTTTGAATTATTGCCCTACTCCAAGTAACAAATATAATATGAAACTGGAGGATGACCTCAATAACTTTGCCAGAACCCTCAGAATTAAAGAATACTTTGGTAAGGAGGATAATGAGGAAGACACAGACACGTCGAACTCGGAGGACGAAATCATAATTCCGCATTTCAAAAAGAAGAGTTCATTGATCCCAAAGCCCAACAAATCTGCTACACTGGAAGATGTTATTGACAAAATCAAATCGGAGGTTGTACATCTAGCCAGCAACAAGTACTCGTCGTTTTATAACACCTCCTCTGACGAGAAAAGAGCAGTACAATCGCTGAGAAACCGAGATGATATTGTTAAAAAACCAGCAGACCAGGGAAGTGCCGTTGTGATAATGGACAAAGCCAACTACATCGCGGAAGCTGAGCGTCAGCTCTCTGACGAGAGATTGTATAAGAAACTTGACTATGACCCTACTTCCGAGTTAAGTTCTAAAATTAGTACTGCGTTACAAACCATGCACAATGACGGGCACATAGATAAGGATACAATTGGATATTCAAAACCAGAGAAAGCCAAGCCTGATCGATTGTATCTTCTTCCTAAAATACACAAGGTTAACAACCCCGGTAGACCCATTGTATCCGGTAACGGCCTCCCGACTGAGAAAATCTCGGAATTTGTAGACTTTCATTTAAGATCTTATGTAGAAAATCTTACTTCTCACATTCAGGACATTACAGATTATCTTCGCAAAATGGAATCCATGAATCCTCTTCCTCTGGAAACTCTCCTTGTCACTTTAGATGTCACCTCATTGTATACCAAGATACCTCATGATGACAGAATACAATCGTGTAGGGAAATATGGGCTCGCGCAACACTTTAGAACCACCTACCAAATGTTGAGGCCAGCTGCTTACTCTGGTCCTCAACTGCAACAATTTTACCTTTAATGGTGAAAATTATCTTCAAATAAACGGGACAGCGATTGATGCTTTTATCAGACATGCAAACAACGCCCACCAGTCAATTAAATTTACATATGAAATATCCGACTCTAAGATATCTTTCTTAGACACAACTACATCTATGAAGGACGGTGTGATATCAACAGACCTCTACTGTAATCAGTACCTTTCTCCCCAAAGCTGTCTCCTCAAACACTGTACAAAAAGTATCCCGTACAGTCAAGCTCTCAGCGTAAAGGGGATTTGCTCCTGAGAGGCTGTCACTCAGCCGTTACAGGAACTTCGCGGATTTTTAATCAAACGAGTTTATAAGCTGTATGCAAAGCCCGAGCTTTTAAGGTGTAAGAAGAATGCGAGGTTAAGATGCTTGCATAACGGCATATCCAATTGATGCAATCTTCAGTTTTGAGTCTTTTTCAACAAAAAATGTTTTCATAAGGAGTCTTAAACTATCTGGGACATATTGGAAGTTCTGATCAATTGATGCTATGTCTAAGGGAAATGGGTAATACTCCTTTGAAGTTTCTACTGATCGAATGTCACTTTTGATTAGCTTTGCAGCTGCTAAAATAATAGCTTGTTTCTCATCTTCAGACTATTGATGCTTTGGTCGATGGTAAAAGTTTTGTAGAATGGTTGTTGCATTATCTTTAAGTGTAACAATACTACTTTTCCCGGATATATCTGTGATAAGAATATCAGTATGAAATCATAATGGTTTTCTAGATATGGAGCGGACACAAAGTTAAAGTGTTATGGACGGACGGACGGACAGACTGATCACTATAGGGCGACCAGGCTTTTAGTCGGGGCCCTAATAATAAAGCGTTATTACAACTGTCACATAATCTTAACATAAACCAAGAAAACTTAACATTGACCTTTGAACCACGAAAATGAGGTCAAGGTCAGATAAACCATGCCAGGTAGGCATGTACAGCTTACAATTCTTCTATACAACAAATAAAATTGACTTATTGCTTATAGTTTTAGAAAAACAGACCTAAACACAAAAGCTTAACACTGAGCAATGAACCGTAAAAAATGAGATCAAGGTCAAATAAAACCTGTGCGACTGACATGTAGATCATGAAATATTTCCATACACCAAATATAGTTGACCTTTTGCATATAGTATTAGAAAAAAAGGCCAGAACTCAAAAACTTAACTTTAACCACTGAACCATGAAAATGAGGTCAAGGTCATATGACACCTACCAGGTAGACATGTAAGTAGTATACTACTACACGTTCTGGAACACATTCCAGACATTCCAGCAATTGTGGTACACGTTGTAAAACAGTAAGAGGTCAATCAAAGTTCAAATAAGTGACATTCCAGCAATTGTCAGAATGATGTCATCAAGAATGTTGTAACCTTAACCATAGGAATGTATGTACCGGTGTAATGTTGATTTTATGTTACTTTTTTGAACTTACAATAATAAGAATGTTGTTGACCGAAATGTTGCAAGGTCATTTATTGGAATGGTGTAAAGACATCCTATTTTGTTTTACGAATATATGGTAAACACTTTTTGAGTATAGAAACTTGTATGCTGTTTAGACAGCTAGTAAATGGCTTGGAAAAAAGAAAAGATGATTAAAACAGATTTAAATTTATTCACATTTAACATCACTGTTTCAAGTGTCTAAATTATTTTTCAAGTAAACATCTAAACTATATATATATTAAAAGACATCACATTATTCTTGTTTTAAAAAACAATATAACTGACTTGCGTTACCTGAGATCTTTTTTGATTAAAGAATTATATGAATTGAAAAAATTATGCAATGTATTGTTGTAAAACATCAATATGTAATACCATATATCATTCAAAAACATGTAACCCGAGGACAATAATGTGATGAATGCTATTATGAAGTTATGACTTCAGGTAAATAATGCAATGAATACTACTATGTATTTACACTATATTTTGGCACTTATCACATGGTGTAAAATAGACTATAAAAAAAAACACAATATATGACAACATACAGATGATCAATCTTTAGCACCATGTAAAACATCAGTAAATTTAAAAAAAAACACATAACCTGAGATAAAATATATTGAGCTTACTTAATTAACATATGTTAAACTTTGACCTTTTATAAAGCATCAAGTATAAAACAAGTACCTTATTTATTTTTTTTTTTGGTAAAAGGTCTAAATAAAAGGACATAAATTGATCTTTGAAAAAAAAAAATGCAGCAATATGTCATACTAGAATAAATGATTCCCAATGCATAATGAGATTTAAAAAAAAAAAAAAACAACAAAGCAATCAAAGTATACACATGATCATATAAAAAAGTCTGTTTAATAAAAAGATATCTTTAACACAACAAAACCATAAAAATGTAACAATATACTAAACTCAGATAAATTGGTCCCTATGTAAAACGAGATCTATAGAGACTAATTAAACAATCAAAAGAGTGAATGTTTCTCTCTTAAAATTAAAGCTTGGATAAATTGAACCCTATGTAAAAACAAGATCTATAGAGATTAATTAAACAATCAAAAGTATGAAGGTTTCTCTCTGAAAAATCAAACTGGAATGTATAACATAAAAGAAGATGTCTAAAAACCTGTCAAGTGCAAGATCCAACAAATACTATTTTCATAAACACTATCTATCATAATTATAATTCCCAACCATTTATTTAGCTTATGTCAACATGGTCAAGAGATCCAACAAATACTATTTTCATAAACACTATCTATCATAATTATAATTCCCATTTATTTAGCTTATGTCAACATGGTCAAGACAGAAGGTGTAACATGACACTTAAAATTGATTAATGTGAAAACATGAAACAGACCCACCCTTCATATAAAAGAAAAGACCGCGAAAACTTTCTTTTAGAATTGGCGCGAATATTTGTGGAAAAAGGCGGAAAGTAAGTTTTTTTTTATGTACTTAAGCTTTAACATTACATGTTAAGTAAAAAAAAAAAAAAAAAAAAAATGTATGTTAAGACATCTATCGTATAAAAGTCGGCAATATTAAAAAAAAATAAAACTATATATATATATAGAAAATAATTGTTTAAATTGTAACTAAATTTTTTTTATAGGTAGTGGAAAAATACATTTTTTTTTTTAATCATGACTGAAACATTACTGAACTCTCAAAAAGAAATTTACCCAGACAAACAAAAATACCAAAAAAAAAATTACTATAAGTTTAGTCTCATAACAGGTTTTATTTGCCTTTGAGACCTTCTTAAGGGCTGTGGTTGATTCTCGGCCGGTTGTGGTTGATTCTGAGCGAGTTGGGGTTGATTTTGAACAGGTTGTGGTTGAATCTGAGCAGGAAGTGGAGCGATGGGTTGGTCTTGAGGAGGTAGGGCAGCTTGCAGTTGATCATCTTGTTGTGCTGTAGGATTTTCCAAACGGTGTAGCAAATTTTGAAGTCTAATTCTAAATTTTCTGATTATTTCTATTGTAGCCACTATAATCATTACCACAGCCAATATATACTCTGTAAAAATTACATGAATTATTTACTAAAAACTACATCTGAAGTGTCATCTAAAGAAATTTCTTCATCATTTTGACGTCGATCCAGTGGAAATTGTTCCATTTGAAATTGTTGAATTTTTACTGTCCTTTTCTTTTGATATTTAAATAGGATTAAAGATGTACTACTCAAAAGGATAATTAAAACTGAAAAAAAAGAATGTCCAAATGTCATGACTGCCACATTCAATTATTGTTTTTTTCTGCCACAAGATATAATGTGAATGCTAGTTTTTTTAAAAGCACAATACAACATAGCTCCAAATGCTATAACAAGAACCACTGAAAGGGAAAAAAATAAAAGATAGTTATTTTTTTTTTAAATTTACTTTTCTGCTCAATGTTTTTTTTTAATTTGTAATTATATTTTCCTTTTCTGTGTTTGTTTTTTTTCTTTAATTGTATTTTGTTTTGTTTAAATTGTATTTCTTTTTTTTTTTGCTAAATGTATTTATCATTACACATCGACTTTAAAAAGTTTGTCCCAATTCTGTTTAAAACCTACTCTCTGAATTTCTTGTGTTTGTGTATGATTTTTGGAAAATGACGCAGTCATTGTTCCATAACTGCCGACCTGAACTTCATTACATTGCTCTGCCTACCGCGCTTGGTTTCGTATTTCCTATTTTCCAAACAAACTGGAACCTGCTTGTGTTATCATTATGCATCATTGTGTAGTATTAAACCAGCCAGGACCCAGTTTACACTGGTTTTTGCTTGTATTCCACTACACTCGAACAAAGTGTTGTAGTTTGACGGGAACCAGTTTTAGAATTTGTAAACTACAAAACGTAATCGGTTATTGTTCATTCCGTTTTGGTGTTTCATACCGACTTATATGGTTTGAATAAGCTTAAGACCATTTAAACATTAATGTGATAGGTATATTAAAGATTGTTTTACAAAAGGATTGAACTGTTTTACTTTCAAAGTACGTACTATAGGGATATCTGTCATATACGGATTTCCACTCTCACCGGTTAATTTCTTCTTTTACACGTGCTTTGGAAACTTCCTGTTTAATCGCAAGTTTTAAAATTGTTTTTGAGTGAATTAAACTTATTTTAACAATCATGAAGCGTTCCAGAATCATTTTAAAGCAGTTTCTTCTTCTCTTTGATGATGGAAAATAGGTTTTCTCAAGAAAATACCGCAAACGATCGCAGAGGAATTGAAACGTACAAGTCAAGTCGGCACCTGGTTAAATTGGCATCTAGTCAAATCGGCACCTATTCGACGTCAATTCGGCATCCAATAATATTTGATATAATATTTTCTATTCAATTAATTAATTACTGTTACCAAGTACATAGTGAATATGTTGTTGTGTATTTCGGTAAACCACGAAACGAAAGTGAATATGTAGTGTATAAAGGTAAACAACGAAGCCCTTACCAAAGCTGTTGTTTTAACAATTAGACAATTTGTGTAATTGTAAAAACAAGTCAATTATTAAAATAAAATGGAAAACTATGAGTCCCTTTCAATAAATCAAACTTTCATGCCAAATAATTAGCAAATTTAAGGTGTTTGTTTTTCAGTAAAGTTTAAACAGCATTAAACCAACAATCCTGTAAAATGTTCAACTGGTTAAAATAATGCAGAAAAATACACAATATCTCATGTATTAGTCCAAATAATTATGACGTCTGGCAAGGCTATTTTATTATTTTTCTGGGACGCCTTCCTACGACGTTCAGGTGCCAATTTAACTAGGTGCCAGTTTGACTAGAATTCTTTGACAAATGTTTGAAACTATCTGAGTTTCATTAGACCTTTGATAGCAGTAACAAAAAGATTATTTACTTAATATTTTGTGGGAGAAGGGGGTTCAGACTGTGTGGCATCAGGTCTGTTTGTGCCCAATACATTTTCGCACCCTACACGTTCGCACATTCACACTCTACTCATTCACGCCCAATTTTAATTCAAATTCAAGTTGAATAATTGGAAAATTATGGTTGTTGTTTTAAATTGCTTTGGTGTAAATACTGAATGTATTTATAGCTTGGTATGAGTAAAACATTGAAGATTTTAAAGGAAAAAACACAAAAGATAATTGTTTTTAACAGCTTGGTCCCATTGATCTGAAACAACGAAACAATAAAACATAGAAACCAAAATATAGCAATCCACTAATATAACCAAAACATGATAAAATTTATTCAACACGCAGAAACAAACATAGTCAGAATCTCACTTCATTTTGAAACAAGTCAATGAAACAAGTTATAGCAATACACTAACCAAAACATGATTAAGAGTTATTCAACACAAAATAAAACGTTGACAAAATACCACTTTATTTAGAAAGGATTATTATTATTTTTAGCAATACCTTATCCAAAACATAATTAAGATTTATTCAACACAAAAAAAAAATTGCTGTCTCACTTTATTTTGAGACAATGACAACAATTATACTTATGATCACTTATAAGAAAACACTTGCTTACATAGTTATTAAACACAAAACCAATTAAGATTGGGTGTGAACATGTAGGGTGTGAAAGTGAGAGGGGTGAAAATGAGTGGGCGCAAACGTGAATGGAAGCGAACAGACTCAGATTCAGACTATGTACCAGTGAGAAATATACAAGCCTTTCTACGGTATTTATTTGTACAATTCAGCTAGTCTTGACCTATTCATTTGTCTTAAAAAACCAGCCAGTTGTCACCTTCACTTCACACACACACACATATACGAATATCAATTATATGCTTACGATACATGTTGCATTGTTAAACTAATTACGGTATGTGAAAATCAAGACTTGCATAAAAACTATCCCAATATTAGAGACAGTGGCGTCATTTTTCTTCAGAGCTTTCAGCTCTTTGATTTTTTTCTATTAGTGAGTTTCTATGAACATTTACCTTACATTAATATATCCTATAAAACTTACCACATAAAGTAGAAACTGTGGGAATTACCCAACCTTCCAGGTTGTTGATGATCGTTCCAGCAGTCTGAAAAACAAATAGGAAACATTAATTTTTTAATTTTTACTCTATGTTAATGTTAAGTTAACCACAATTTGTATCTATTTAAAATAATAAGATGATGTGATATGGGTGTAATAATGGTATATCTATCATAATTATACATACCATATTTTTTAATTCTGTAGTCATGGTAGAAGTTGTTGATGAAAAAGCCAAAGTGTTTTTGGTTTCTGAGGCAGGCAAAGTTGTGGTTCTTGTTGGTTGTACCATAGACGTGTAATCTGTCATGAGTGAAGGAGTTTTCACTGTAGTAGGCTGAAAAAAAAAGACAATGGTAAGCATTTACAAACTTGCTTTAAGTATAAATATTGCCAATTAATTATATAACTCTCCTAAGCAGTGTCTGAATATGTTTAACATTATTTTAATTTTTTTTTTGGCTTAAAGTTGGTTTATTTACTTTGTTTCACCATACAATATTATCAGGGGCGGATCCAACCATTTTCATAAAGGGAGGAGGGTCAAGGTAAAGGGTCATCCAAATATATTTCCTGATATAAATGCATTGATCATAAAAAAAAAAGGGGGGGGGGGGTGTTCCAACCTCCCAAACCTCCTGGATCCGCCACTGATTATCTATTTTTTTTTTTATAAATAAGAATAAATACTTTGCTAATTGTAGGGACAAGATCAGTGAATGATTTATTAACAAGAAACACCATATTGTCAACAATGATGATGCATAAAGACTAACACTGTTTATCTGCAACAAAAACAGCTGTTGCGCCTTTTATGCTGTAGCAACACCACTCCATTTCTCCGTTATTTATCCGTACCGTAACACCATCTTTATTTATAATTTCAAGTGTGGATGACTCAAAAAGGCGATCCATAATTAGTGTCGACACTTCAATCTGCGGCTCCAGGATGTACGTTTTTTCTCCAACATAACCACAGCGTAAGACGCCCTGTCTTTCATATCTGCACAATTCTCCCACTTCCAGTTTAACAGTCCTCCGTGCAGGTGGTGCAATTACTTGCACTATCAAAATTAAGATGAATATGTTCATGTTTTTTTTTCTTTTTGTTGTTGTTGTTTGTTATGATATAGAATGGCGCGAAAATGAAATGACATCTGTGTGGGAAAAGGATTTGACTAAATACTAAAGAGACACTTTTCATATTGTAAAGGAGATTTAAAATGTTTATCTAGAATTTTTAGTTTCAATTTTCTTCCTACGATATAAAAGAATCATATTTTAATAATATCATCAATTCTTTATATTTTGTTTTCATGAGTTTGTCAATTAACAATAATTTTGCGTACGTTGTATTTAAATGTTGGTATTAAGTCGCTGTTATGTCCTTAAAACAAAACTGTGATTGGTTGAAAATAGATTAATTATGTAAGGGATATACTAAATAAATAATCGATGTGTAGGAGAGTGAAATAATTCCGGAATATTATATTTGCGTGTGTTATAACTAAAAGGAAAAATACAATACATTTCAGTTTCATATTAATCTAATTATTGATTTATTTTAAAAGAAGGTTAAATCAACCATCAAGTGGTCTATAGTTCCCCGATTGTTATTTTAAAAGAAGGTTAAATCAACCATCAAGTGGTCTATAGTTCCCCGTTTCTTTCTCCAATTTCCTGAATCCATTTCCTTAGCTTTGGTATCTCTGTATCTTCCTCATTGTAAAAAAAAAAAAAAAAAAAAAAACTAATATATATATATACAATTTAAATACATCGTCTTTTACTTGGTTGCCCCGAGGGATTCCCGGGATATAGAAATAGGACCCAGCCCCTCCAACTGCTGCGTGGTAAGACCCCACCATAGGGAGGGAAACTTTCTGCTGTGAAAAATAATAAAACAACTAATATATATATATACAATTTAACAATTTAAATACGTCGTCTTTTTACTTGGTTGCCCCGAGGGATTCCCGGGATATAGAAATAGGACCCAGCCCCTCCAATCTGCTGCGTGGTAAGACCCCACCATAGGGAGGGAAACTTTCTGCTGTGAAAAAAAACAACTAATATATATATACAATTCAACAATTTAAATACGTCGTCTTTTTACTTGGTTGCCCCGAGGGATTCCCGGGATATAGAAATAGGACCGCATTATTTGTTGGCTTCCCTCTGATAAATTCTCTAATATCTACCTCATCATATCGTTCGCAAATACTAAGAATATAATTGTGAGGAAGATTGATCTGTTTTACAAATTTACAAATATTTGGTCCACAAGTCTTTATTTGTATGCAGTCAGATGAATTATGACTTGGAAGGTGAACAGATGAATAAATATTAGTTGTAAGGACGAGTGTTGCTAACATCATACATAATAATATCACAACTCCTGACCATTTTAATGTAGGTATATGAACATTGTAGTTTTCATACAGAGATTCCAGACTAGCGGCTATACTCGATCGGTTCATTGAATGTCTTTCTGTGTCAAAAATAAAGCTGTCTGTCTGATCATTAGAATTCTTTCTGGACATCTTAACCCAACCAGATCCTGAACGAAACTAAAGGAAAAAGGCAGGTTATAAAGGTTATATCATTATCCTTGAACCCTGATTTAATGTATAATAAACGAACTGAGAATATCATATTTCCATTTTTCTACAAATCTTTCCTTTCGATAATAACTGTTTTTCAGTTTCAAAAGCAAAACACGATTAATGTAATTGCTAAAGAAAAAAATATATAGATCTGTAAGGCGATCTGTAAATGTTAAAAAGTCATGAATCTGCTTTTCATTCATTTTTTCTTTCTTTTAATAATAGTTTTTGTTTTATTAAAAGAGGTATACCAATGATATAATCAACAATACACCAGTACACACATTCCACACATTCCTATGGTTAAGGTTACAACATTCTTGATGACATCATTCTGACAATTGCTGGAATGTCACTTATTTGAACTTTGATTGACCTCTTACTGTTTTACAACGTGTACCACAATTGCTGGAATGTCTGGAATGTGTTCCAGAACGTGTAGTAGTATACTACTCCTGTACACCTTACAACCATGCCATACACAAAATATAGAAGACCTATTGCAAACAGTATAAGAAAAACAGACCAAAACACAAAACTTAACTATAACCACTAAACCATGAAAATGAGGTCAAGGTCAGATGACACCTGCCAGTTGGACATGTACACCTTACAGTGCTTCCATACACCGAATATACTAGACCTATTGCTTATAGTATCTCAGATATGGACTTGACCACCAAAACTTAACCTTGACGTTGTTTGCTGATCCATGAAATGAGGTCGAGGTCAAGTGAAAACTGTCTGACGGGCAAGAGGACCTTGCAAGGTACACACATACCAAATATAGTTATCCAATTACTTACATGTATAATAAGAGAGAATTTAACATTACAAAAAATTTTAACTTTTTTTTCAAGTAGTCACTGAACCCTGAAAATGAGGTCAAGGACATTGGACATGTGACTGATGGAATCTTCGTAACATGAGGCAACCATATACAAAGTATGAAGCATCCAGGTCTCCCACCTTCTAAAATATAAAGCTTATAGAACTGAGCTAACATCGCCGCCGCCGTATCACTATCCCAATGTCGAGCTTTCTGCGACAAAAGTCGCAGGCTCGACAAAAAAACTGCCCCAACCTGGATTACCAAATCGCCCCACTTGTGAACTGTGTTAAATCCCGTTAATATTACTCCTGCCAACTGGTCCCATCTAATGGAAATGGGTGAAATCTAGATAAATATATTATTAACCAGGATGAATTTAGTAATGCCAACTCGCCCCACTTATGGAAAAAGATGTTATTCCATTGAATATAAGTTAAATTCCTTATATTGCATTTTGATACATTTAACTGGTTTCTTTTCAATTGTTATGCAAATAACTAAGCTTCAAAACTTACAGTTATTCTTCAACAATCAGTTTTTTTTTTAGAATTATAATCTCAGTATATATCAATAATAGTAATTAAATTAATTTTCGGTTTGTTTGTATTCTGTGTAGATTAGTTTTCATTAAAGTGGTGCGAGTTTTTATTTTTAATTGTATATATATTAATCTAAATATTACGGTTTTTTTATAAGTAGGGCGAGTTGGCAGGAGTAATATTAAACATGATTTAACCAATTTCACATGTGGGGCGATTTGATAAATCAGTTTGTGGCGGTTTTTTAAAAAGTGGGGCGATTAGCCAGTGGGGCAACTTGTCCTGCTTCCATTTGAAGGCCCCCTTGAAGGTTTTGTATGACTATATGGACCATCTTTCACGTAAAACCCCCATGTGCATTTTGAAAAGTTGGCAGATATGTTTCTAACTCCAGGCAAAATCTACCGGTATGAATGAAAAAGAAGTTTTCAATTAAGGCTCTGGGGCCATAACAGCTGTCTCATTAGCATTTTAACCACTTCCCATATTTGCAATTAAAACAATAGAAGAAAATTATTCAACGCAAAACCAAAACTTGCTTGTAAATATGAAATTCTCTTTACGGTATGAGTTTTTCTCATTGTTTGAGATTGTACCTGTAACTGCTTATACCTATTTCTTATTCACTTTTGCTTGATAAACTCACTAAATATCAAATACATTGTACCACATCTCCTTATTTTTATAAGCATTCCAATAACATGAACAATTGTAATTCAATTCTATATACCAAAGCAAAATGAACTGCACCACTTTCATTCACTAGTATGCATCTTTTTGCAAAATACAAGTTCTTAAATGACACAATATATATTTATTGATAAAAAAATAAAATTAAGTATACAACTCTTTAACAGGTATAAAAAAAGCACAGCTGTGTCATAATTTGTGAAATCTGTGCTGAAAACATAGACATTGATGGTATTTGAGTAATTCCATATGTGAAGCTCAACATTAGCTCGTCAGTTGGTGGTGGACAGTTATAGTTCCTTTGTGCAGGCTAGGATGAATGACTTTTCAGGAAAACCAATTTCACAAATCAAAACTTTCCTCTAAATTTCTCCTACAATATTCATCCAGTTTAGTTCTTTTGTTTTAATTGGACACCGTCCTGATTTTTAATTTTGCAAACCATTCAGTCTCTTGCTTGCAAATGGTGCATGAAAATAGGATGGGTATGGCAGTAGACAAGTCTCTTTAAAGTGGGTTTGTGCCCTGAAAAAAAGTTTTATAACTTAAGTTTTTTTGAAACTTGTGCAACACACATACCTAAATAACTATAACATAGAAGAGAGCATCATTCGTGTCAATGTTTTGTTCCTGTTTACATTGTCATTGATATTTTTTCAAAAAGCCTGAGGCATAACTCATGAATTCCTGTCATTACATCCTAAATTAACATAATTACTGCTAGAATAATTATCAGTATGATATACGTACACTATCATTGTACAGCCCAAGTCTTCAGTATATATATAATTGTTGCATTCATTCACTCCTGTGTTCAGTCGTTCAAAAATATTTAAACATCAACAAATGAACTTTAATAAGGACAAGAAAACACTAGAAAAGATACGTACATACAACCCGTGTTTAAGTGTATTTGAAAGAGAAATATATCTGGTTAAACGATGTATAAAGGAGAAATATATCTGGTTAAACGATGTATAAAGGAGGAAAAATTGTAGATATTGCATTACGATGCTTTCTACCTAATAGCACGTGGATATCATCCGAAACATCATCAGTCCTATCAGGAGTACCTCAAGGAACGGTTCTTGGTCCAATCCTATTTCTGGTCCATATCAACGACATAGCAGATAACGTAACATCAGAAATTAGACTGTTCGCAGACGACTGTGTATGCTACAGAAGATGACTGTGTTGAACTACAGAAGGATATCGATACCCTAGGAAACTGGGCGACAGATTGGGGAATGAGATTTCAGCCAGTTAAATGCAACATGATGACATTGAGTCGCAAGAAGAAAACAACATCATTTAAATACATATTAAAAAATATGGAACTCCAATTTTTAACATCAATAAAATATCTAGGAGTTAACATCACGAATGATCTACACTGGGGTAAGCACATAGAGGAGATATGCAATAAATCTTACAGGACACTAGGTTTACTAAAAAGAAATCTATCCGCATGTCCACTTGAAGTTAAACTCCAGGCCTATAAAGGACTGATACGACCTGTCCTAGAATATGCAAGCACTGCCTGGGACCCACATCAACTATATCTCCAAGACCAACTGGAAAATGTACAGAAAAGAGCGGCTACGTTCATAACATCAAACTACACTGATTACGAACCAGGAAGTATGACAGCAATTTTAGATCAGCTACAATTACCCTCACTAAAAGACCGACGTACACAAAACAGATTAATTCTTTTCTGCAAGAATATACACGGTCAAGCAAACTTACCATCTGACCAACTGAAAAAACCATCCCGTACAACCAAGAACATGCACAGTCAACATTTCCTCCGTCTTCAAACAAAAACAGATACGTTAAAATACAGTTTTATTCCAAATACCATTAAAGACTGGAACCTACTACCACCGGATATCTTCCCCAAAATTCAGACAGCAGAAGAACCAGCTAAAACCTTTAGTGAAATTGTAAGGGGGGCCCAACTTAAGTAAAATACTTGACGCACGCGCGGTGTAATAATATCCTTGGATGTATCACCGTAAATCTATCAAGATCAAGATCAAGATATGTTTACATATTTAGACTTGACCCAGTATGACCCGTACCTTGTAGGTCACCGCCGTCGTTTAAACACTAGACTACAGTCGTGTAAGACAATAAAAAGCTTAAGCCTGTACTATTTGTGTGAAGTAAATGTGTTTGTTCTGTACATTTAAATTGTTTTACCTGATAGCAAGGACGTATATCTATCCGTTTCCTTCTCAATTCACTTTGTCAAATTCTTCGAGCTTCTTCAAAACATACGTTTTACTGCGCCCGGAAGTGAGAAATATGAGAAATCCTCGTAAAATAATGCTATTTTCAATTTTGTGGAATCCATTTTGTTATATTTATTATACAAAGATAAAAAAAAGTTACGATTAATTATGAATTTGCATATCATTATTCGGAACGTTTATGGACTATTTTCCATAGCTGTAAATCGGTCATTTTGGCGGGAAATCATGTACACATACACACGTAGATTGGCTGGTACCCGATCGTAATGTTACACATCACATATATCAAATAGCTAATACCCGGAACGTAGTACCGGGAACCAGGATAATACGTAGACAACATACATAACTAGAACCGAAATTGAAAACGCTTTACGGTTTCTCGTTCATAAACCGAATTCCGCTTTGAATTATAGAAGATGCAATATTAATCATGTTCAGTCGACTTTTCATTGTTATATCAACGTCTGAACTAATTAAAGAATCTTTAGATGTCAGATAACACTCGAAATTGACCCGACCTCTTTCCACACGGAATACACATAATGATAGTTTGTAGTCAGGTTGACTGCTTATAATGCAAAATACACACTAATAACAAGTTCTATAAAACGAACAATACACACTGATCGTTTCTTTAGTCCCCAATGTAAATGAAAGAAACAAAAACCATATTATACCATAAAAAGAAGAGGTGAAATTCGAACATTTCCGGATCTATTTCTGGCCAAAAGACCCCCTGCATAGATTGCGTATGAAAAGATGAACCTCATGACTTAAAAGTCAGGCCTTAAAGCACTGCCTTTAAAAATTACCAATAAAGGTCAAATCTGAATAACTATTTATCAAGTAGAAAAAAATACTCTAAAAATAATACTGAGAAAACGTTGCAATTTTAAATAAAGCTGTGATTGTTTTACTTCTAATACATTTTCAATACATATTAGAAAATTGTCTTGATTAGATGAGCGATTTAAAGTAACATCGTATACAATTATCAAAAAAAAAATGTCAAATTTACAGTAAAATGATGAAAAATTACCTTTAAAGGTCAAATCTTAATGAATATCTAAAAAGTAGTAAAATTTACAAAAAAGTGTTACTGAGAAAACTTTGCAATTTTTAAATAAACCTCTGGTTGTTATAATTTTACTTCAAATACATTTGTCAATACATATTAGAAAATTGTCTTGATCAAATGGCCGATTTAAAGTAACATCGTATACAATTATCCAAAAAAAGTCAAATTAACAGTAAAATGTTGAAAAATTACCAATAAAGGTCAAATCTGAATGAATATCAAAAAGTAGAAAAAATTACTAAAAAAATAGTATTGAGAAAATGGTGTAATTTTTAAATAAAGCTGTGGTTGTTTCAATTTTACTTCTAATACATTTGTCAATACAAATTAGAAAATTGTCTTGATCAAATGACCGATTTAAAATAAAGTCGTATACAATTATCTAAAAAAATGTCAAATTTACAGTTAAATGTTTAAAAATTATCAAAAAAGGTCAAATCTGAATGAATATCAAAAAGTAGAAAAATTTACTGAAAAAATGTTACTGAGAAAATGGTGTTATTTTTAAATAATTTAAAAGATGTTGTTGTTTCAACTTTACTTCTAATACATTTGTCAATACATATAAAAAATTGTCTTTAAATGACCGATTGAAGGTAACATCGTATACAATTAACAAAAAAATCTCAAATTTACAGTAAAATGTTAAAATATTATCAATAAAGGTCAAATCTGAATGAATATCCAAAAAGTAGTAAAATTTACTGAAAAAATGTTACTGAGAAAATGCTGTCATTTTTAAATAAAGCTGTTGTTGTTTCAATTTTACTTCAAATACATTTGTCAATACATATTAGAAAATTGTCTTGATCAAATGACCGATTTAAAGTAACATCGTATACAATTATCCAAAAAAATGTAAAATTTACAGTAAAATGTTGAAAAATTATCAAAAAAGGTCAAATCTGAATGAATATCAAAAAGTAGAAAAATTTACTGAAAAAATGTTACTGAGAAAATGGTGTTATTTTTAAATAATCTAAAAGATGTTGATGTTTCAACTTTACTTCTAATACATTTGTCAATACATATAAAAAATTGTCTTTAAATGACCGATTAAAGGTAGCATCGTATACAATTAAAAAAAAAATCTCAAATTTACAGTAAAATGTTAAAATATTATCAATAAAGGTCAAATCTGAATGAATATCCAAAAAGTAGTAAAATTTACTGAAAAAAAGCTGTAATTTTTAAATAAATCTGTTGTTGTTTCAATTTTACTTCAAATACATTTGTCAATACATATTAGAAAATTGTCTTAATCCAATGACCGATTTAAAGTAACATCGTATAAATTAACCAAAAAAATGTCAAATTAACAGTAAAATGTTGAAAAATTACCGATAAAGGTCAAATCTGAATGAATATAAAAAAGTAGAAAAAATTACTGAAAAAATAGTAGTCAGAAAATGGTGTAATTTTTAAATAAAGCTGTGGTTGTTTCAATTTTACTTCTAATACATTTGTCAATACATATTAGAAAATTGTCTTCAAATGACCGATTTAAGGTAACATCGTATACAATTATCCAAAAAAATGTAAAATTTACAGTAAAATGTTATACTGAGAAAATGGTGTAATTTTTAAAAGAATATCAAAATGTAAAAAAACTGAAAAAATAGTGCTGAAAAAATGGTGTAATTTTTAAATAAAGCTGTGGTTGTTTCAATTTTACTTATAATACATTTGTCAATACATATAAAAAAAATTGTCTACAAATGACCGAATTAAGGTAACATCGTATACAATTATCCCAAAAAATGTCAAAGTACTGAAAAAATGGTGTAATTTTTAAATAAAGCTGTGGTTGTTTCAATTTTACTTCTAATACATTTGTCAACACATATAAAAAAAATTGTCTTCAAATGACCGATTTAAGGTAACATCGTATACAATTATCCCAAAAAATGTCAAATTAACAGTAAAATGTCGTAAAATTATCAATAAAGGTTAAATCGGAATTAATATCTGTAAAGTAGAAAAATTTACTGAAAAAATGTTACTAAGAAAACTTTGATATTTTTTAATAAACCAGTGGTTGTTTCAATTTTAACTTCTAATATATTTGTCAATACATATAAGAAAATTATCTTCATCAAATGACCGATTTAAGGTAACATCGTATACAATTAACAAAAAAATGTCAAATTTACAGTAAAATGTTGAAAAATTACCAATAAAGGTCAAATCTAAATAAATATACAAAATTAGTAAAGTTTAGTGAAAATTGTACTAAGAAAATTTTTAAATTTTTAAATAAAACTGTATTCAGTTTAAGTTTACTTTTAATACAATTGTCAATTCATATTAGAAATTGTCTTGATCAAATGACATATTTAAGGTAACATCGTATACAATTATCCAAAAAAAAAATGTCAAATTTACAGTAAAATGTTGAAAAATTACCAATAAAGGTCAAATCGGAATGAATATCTATAAAGTAGTATGTTCATGATGTATATTTCACACATGCAAAATATGTTGTATTGAATATATCATCATTTCTGTAACTATGTTATTTAGTTAATGAGAATAAAGATCTATCTATCTATCTAAAATTTACTGAAAAAATGTTACTAAAAAATGTTGCAATTTTCAAATAAACCTGTTGTTTCAATTTTACTTCTAAAAAACTTGTTAATACATATTAGAAAATTGTCTTGATTAAATGACCGATTTAAGGTAACATCGTATACACTTAACAAAAAAATATCAAATTTACAGTAAAATGTTAAAATATATCAATAAAGGTCAAATCTGAATGAATATCCAAAAAGAAGTAAAGTTAACTGAAAATTGTACTGAGAAAAATGTTGAAATTTGTCAATAAAACTGTGTTTAGTTTAAGTTTACTATTAATACAATTATATATATATATATATTAGAAAATGTCTTGATAAAATTACCGATTTAAGGAAACATCATATACAATTATTATTTCGCTCACCCCGAGATTCGGATCTTTCGGGTGGCGGACCACTTTCGATATCCATTTCAGTTTCGTCGACAAGTGTTGAAAATCTGTTGTGCGAGGAGAGTCGTCGATCTCAAGGACCACACGCAGCTGGTTTTACTCCGCCTCGACCCCTACCCCGCGACCTCGAATCAGAAGACTTCTGAGAGAATGTATTCTTTTGGACATCCTTCTTTTCTGGAGAACGAAGAGGAGATGGGGCTCTAGTAGACTTTGCACTGGACGAAGAAGATAACTTTTTGGATGCAGATGAAGGAAGACTATTTGAGGTGGAAGAATCGTCCATGTCACTGGGAAGATCCCAGACAGATTCACCGCACCAATTGTGTATTTCTACTGTTTCTTTTTTATTTGATTTCTTTATCTTATTTTTTTTTTGTGATGATAGTGAGCTCTGTAAGGAAGATTGAGTTGATTGAGCACTGGTTTTGGAAGATTTTGGTTTTCTTGGAATTATTATTTTATCGGTAGATTCTGTTTCAACAGGCAGCATTTTAAAATTGTCCGCATCAATTGGCCAAGTCATGCGAGTTTGTGTATTCTCGTGACTGAATGAGCGGACAACTTTGCTGGCGTACGATGGTCTGTTTGAAACAAGGAGATCATTCGAAACAGAAGCTATCTGTTTAGCTTCTGGGTAACTAATGTTTCTTTCTGTTTTAATTTTAATAATATTTTTTTTCTTTAAGGTAAACAGGGCAGTCCCTAGACTAAAA